>JASGAU010399283.1:0-26508 GCA_030220045.1 Australoheros facetus
GGGTTTAAAAGTACGACGCTTCGACGATGAAATTTCACGTCGACAAATTTTTGTAGTCGACGTCATCGATTACGTCGATGAATCGTTGCAGCCCTAATTATGACATAATACAAAAAATGCATCTAGCCCTTAGCAGGTCTTAAAATTAGGTAAATACAGCCTGAGATGAATAAAACATAACCTATTACACCATGTCATTATTTAATAAACATGAATCCAAAAGGCAGAAGCAGTGTGTGAAAAACTGACTACATCCATGATTAAATACCTTAAGAAAGCTGTGCATAAACAAATGCTGGCAAACCTCAATGAACCAAAGCGACATCGTAAAGAATAGTGGGCCAAAATTCCTCCACAACAATGTGAAAGACTGATAAAGTCATACAGAAAACAGTTAAGGTCCCACCACAGTATTTCAAATCAGGTTGAGGTCTGGACTTTGAGCCACTATAACATCTTAATTCTTTTCTTTATCAACCATTCTGCCTTTAGATTGTCCCAGTGTACAACCCACGTTGGGTCAAGCTTTAGCTGTCTAACAGTTGGCCTCACATTTGACTCTAGAATCCTTTGGTATACAGAGGACTTCATGTTCAACTCAATGACCATGAGGTGCCTGGGTTCTTGTGGCTGCAAAACAAGCCCAAATCATCCCCCTCCTCTACCATGCTTGATATTTGGTATGAGGTGTTTGCGCTGATATGCTGTGTTTGGTTTTCCCCAAACCTGGTGTTGTGCATTGTGGCCAAACTTCTCCACTTTGGTCTCATCTGTCCAAAGGACAATGTTCCAGACATCTTGTGGTTTGTTCAGATGCAACTTTGCAACCCTAAGCCATGATCTCATGTTCTTTTTGGAGAGAAGAGACTTTCTCCCGGAAGCCCGTCCAAACAAGCCATACTTGTTCTGCCTTTTTCAAATTGTACTGTCACGAACTTTAAAATTTCACATGCTAACTGAGATCTGGACAGTCTGAGATGTAGCTCTTGGGTTTTTGTAGTTCTCTTGGTTTGACCTTGAGGTAAACCAATGTCCACTCCAGGATGTCCACTCCAGGAAAGACATTCTGAATCTTTTTGACTTGTGAATAATCTCTCTGTAGAATGATGGACTTCAGATTGTTTGGAAATGGCCTTATAGCCCTTTCCAGATTGACAGGCAGCGGTTTTTTCTTTAAGATCATTGTTGATTTCTTTCCTCCTTGGCATTGTGTTAACACACACCTGAATGCTACAGACCAGCAAACTGCCAAAACATCTGCTTTTATAGAGGTGTTCATACTTCCTGATGATCAAATAATCAAGTGCATTTGATTAGCAGGACCTGGCTGCTACTTACCCTCTTAATTCCTATGGAAGCAGTAAGGGTGTACTTAATTCTTCACACACACTGCTTCTGCATTTTGGCTTAGTCTTTCTTAACTAAATAATGAAATGGTGTAATATATCACTGGCTGTTGCTCATCTCAGGTTCTATTTGCCTAATTTTAAGCCCTGCTAAGGACCCGATTATTTTTATTATGTCCTGATACATAAAGTCTTAGAATTTAAAAAAGTCCATACTTTCGTTTAACCATCAATGCAAGTGAAAACCTTAGGACAAACCTTGCTTTGGCTTTTGAATAATCTACCAGTTATTTTATCATTTGTTTGCTTTCTGCAAAGTAAAATGCCCCCCCAAAAATGATATATATGTACACACACACACACACACACACACACACACACACACACACACACACACACACACACACACACTTTGAGTCAACTCGTGCAATACAGAATTTTCTAATCAGCAAACTAAAGAACTCATCGTCCTCGAACACTCACTTTTCCGGTGCATAGACAGCATGAGGGGACGGTCCTCTGGGTGAATGCAAGTCAGCAATGATGTGCCTATCAGATCCTGAGGAAGGTATCCTAGCAAAGGCACGGCCCTGTGAACAGTCACCATAAAATTAGCTCCTTTGACACGCTGCCATTTAATTTTCAAAGCACAATACTAACTGAAAACTTATGTGTACTGACCTGTCATCAACTTCCAGGAACACACAGCCAGGGGAGTGTGTTGTTGTAAAGATGCGCTTGTCCATGGGGATCCGAGGTGCTGCATACATAAATCGTATAATCACCAGAGTGCACAGCATGAGTAAACAGTGGTCATAAATTAATCAGAAATACTAGCAGACCTTCTCAGAAAATCTCTGAGGTGGGTATAGGTAGGAATAAAATTGGATAAACACAAACACAAACCTTCATATCCAGAGATGATGCGTTCAGCCAGAGCCAGGCAGCATGGCTCCTCCTCCTCCCCACTGCTCCCAGTTCCCTGCACCTTCAGCTGGTACGGTGTTATTCGAAATGGGTTGTAACGCATCTCACCGTCACGATCCTTCCCACCCCTAAAACATTCAATCAAATTTGAATTTATCTCAATCAAAAATGAAAAACAGGAAATGGTTCCTGCAACCCTCCCATTTATCCAGGCTTGTGTCTCCTCACAGTCTCAAACTGGGGATCTTATGCAAATAAAGTGAATGTATTAACCACTACACCATGAAGCCACACCAGTTTCTAGAATCAGACAGATTAAAAAAATAAAATAAAATGATTGATGGAAGACCTCATACAGGAAGGTTTGACAATCAGAATTCTCAATTCAATTCAATTCTCAAGGTCACAGTGGTCAACATCAGATAATATATTTAATTAATAATGAATTTAAAAATGTAATTATTTTTTATGGAATTAAGAGATATGGGGGGGGAAAGTACTGACCTGATTCTGCAGAAGAAGGACTTAACCTGGGCACAGTCAAACAGAACCCCAGCTATAGAGGCAAAGAACAGAGAAGTCAATTCCTCAGCTTTTCTTTGGTTATTTATACACGTGCTTAACAAAATACCCAGGGGGACACTAGCATGCACAAAGCAACTAAAAAAAAAATCTGCAGAAAGAGAACAGACAAAAATTTTATCTTAAATAAATCAATAAAAATCTGGTACCTGTGTGGGAGTTGCTCCAAGGTGGCAAATGTGGTTGTGCCGTGTGTGAATAGAAGACATTGACATCTTGGTGGAAGAGCAGCTCCACAAATTTGGCAGACTCCAGAAACTTCCTCTTGCAGCACATGATGTTGGGAGCCTGCTCCGACGAGTACAGCACACGGCCGCTGGCCAGGGAGAAAACCACCACGAAGGAATCCTACAAAGAGGAAGAGAGATGTACGCACCCAGAAAAACATGCACACAAGCAAGCCAAGTCACAGACACACACAAAAGCAGTAAACACACATACACTCACACACCCGCTCAGGAGTGAGGCAAAAATAAATGTACATGTATTTGTATGTATATGTCTTTGCTCCTTTATGACTGCCAACAACTGGCTCAATATGGGATTTAAGAATAACTCTAAACAAATCCTCAGTGGGTCTTATCATGACATCTTCAGCTATGCATAAAAAGTACAACAACGAAACATTAGCATCAGTACCTGTGACCTGTGCATCTAAGTTTGATGTGCATACCGTATTTTTAAGGGTGTGTTCTGAGGTCACTCTCTCCAGCTCTTCCAGGGTGCAAACGGTGGCATTTCTCCTCTCATCCTGACCATTTTGCATGAGCAGTTTGTAGTATTCGCTATTGGCTACAGATGACAAACCAAAGCACACACAGTGTATTAGGATTTGCAGAAAAGTAAAGTGTGTTTCCTTAGACCACACAATGGACTGTTGTGTTGTGCAGATTACCTTGCACTTGCTTGACACAGTTGAGTGCGTAATGTAAGGCCTCCACAGTGCTGGCTTTGCTGCGGCTGCGTTTGTCTGATGGAAGCCTCTTTTTCATCTCAGCCACTGTGCACATCACCTCTCTGTGGTGCTGGCCTCTGCCAGCCTCTGCATGCTCACTGCTACATACACACAGAAGCACCATAAAAAAGAAAATATTTAGGGGACACAGGATCCGGGTTCAGATCATACCACCATGAAAACGTCATACAAAATTAAAACCACTTCACAGGTAGTTGAGGCGTCGTTGAGATACATTCTGAGATGGTTAGCATTTTTTCATCATTATGCTATTAATGGATCATAAAACAGATGAAGAACTTCTTTTCTGTGTTCACATCTTCAGCATCAGCTGATAAACTGACTTGTTTTCTTCTATGCCAAAGTTCTTTGGATAATGCAAGAAAGTTAAAACCCCAGCTGTTATCACAGCATACAGAATGCCTGTTTCAACTTTGATATACTCCACTTGGCAGATCCATGTGCAAAGCAACTATAAAGGCACAGTGACTTTCATTTTTATAAAAACTGCTACTCTGATATGCTGTTTTACAGCAACTTGGGTCAGAACGGTACTGTGGGGAAAAAAGAAAAAAAAAATAGGTAAATGGTCACATGCAATTAAATACCTCTTGGCTGAAGTTGAGGTGGATCCTGTAATGCTCCCAGGGCTGTGATTGGCTGATGAAGACAGGTCGTGTGAGCCACTCGCCATCTCTTCATCTTCCTGCCCCACTTCTCCACCTGAAGCTCTGCTTTCCTCCCCCCCGAGGCGCTTGGATGTTTCCGTGCTGTTCTGCTGCCTGGACAACTCCCTTTCCTCCCTTCCACCCTCTGCTGTAGCTGATGGCAATGCAGGCTCCTCCCCGTGTGGACTGCTGTCACCTCCTGGCATCACCACACTTTGGTCACACATCAATAATTTTTTTGTTCAGTGACAATGGTCAGTAAGGGTCTTCATATGTTCACCAGAGGGAATGGGTTCCATGTGGTAACAATAAATTGACTTTCAGTCAGTGCTGAATGTTGGATGTAGCGGTTTGTCGTCAGCACTGCAAGATAAAAGGAAAAACAAACAAAAAAACATGAGAAACAACCACTATTTATTTTAGGGCAGCGATTCCCGAAGTGTGGGTGCCGACCCCCTGGTGGGCAGCAAAGGTACAGCAAAGGGCAGTAATAACAGAAAAATTCATTTTGTTTATGTTTTTTGAATGCAATCTTCAAGGAAATACATCAGTTTCTCTTGTTTTTTTGGTTTAAGATTGGGTGGGCCCATGGGATTTTCTGGTTATTAAGTGGGCCACAGCACTCTTAACTTTGGGAATGGCTGCTTTACTGCAGTAGAAGATCTAATTTAAAATAATTAAAACAACCAATCGACTTGAATCAAACCGATTAGTTGCTGAGGAACAGATGAAAGTTGTGACAGTGATGGTGCCAAAAAAAGAGACAGCGATACTGATAATGAGTTTTTAAATTTGAGATATTTTTAGCGAGTTTGGTGTGCAGGCCTGTGATATGCCCTTCTGTCTTGTGGTGGACAGGAACTGCTTTCTGGAGCGGCACAAATAATTTGTGTGGCATCTTATTGCAACACTTGATTGTTCTGTAAATAGTCTGAAGCACTGGCTACATTTTAATGTAAATAGCTGTAAATAACTTTGTTTGCAACATTCGTACATATATTTTTGAAAATTAGAACATATTTGTATTTCAAGTTATAAAAACTGTTTGTTAAACATGTTTGTGGTTTTCACAGTTAAAAATCTAACTTCTTTCCACTCAGATTTTAGGTCCAATGTGTTAATACAGTACATCAAAATGAAAAAAAAAAGAACAAACTCACATGTGAGTTTGTGCTGGAAAAAACAAACAAACAAAGGGTACAGTAATGTTTCTGTTAGTTTACCTGTTGGAAACAAGGTCTCAAGGATGATGTTTGCTAAGCGCCACCATTTCAGTTATGTTAGCTAAGGTTATGTTAGTGAAGGACAATAGGAGCAGCTACGCTGTGTGTTTTTTCTCTCGCATTAATATCAGTGTTCATTCGGAATAGTAAACCTCTTCATGAACTTAATTATCTGTTAACTTTTCAGCTGTTTTGGAGAGAAAAATCTTTTTAATTAAATTATAAGCCTTATTTGAACTTTTGGACAGAGGCCATTTTTATTTATTTGCACGTTATATTTTCATTTAAAAATAAAAATTGCATTCACTTTAATATGCATTGTTTATTTGATATTTATTGTCTCGGTCACAATGTTAAAAATACCTTGGATTAGTTTCAAACTCATATTTTTATGGGTCATTATTTTAACTGTGAGAAGAGACAACAAGGTGATGTTAATAGGTGGGCAGGCTTGAACAGGTGAGGTAAGATTGAAATAATTGTTGACTAATTGACTAACTGAAAAAATAATTGACAAATTATTTGACTACCAAAATAATCTTTAGTTGCAGCCCAATCCAATCAATCAATCAATCCAATTGCTCAGTTCAAATCAGCTATAATGTTTGCCGGGGGCAGGGTTTCTTGTGCTCTGCACAACTTGTTGGGTGTATATGATGGTCATGGACAGACTACAAAATGTCACATAAAATTTTAGCATACAAAAAAGTATGTTAGCATGTCATTGCAGCTGCGGCCAGTGAAAATATATCTAATTTTTTTTTTAAATGCTGTGTTGCAACACATTATCTGTTCTCTTCCATCTTTCAACAGCAGAACATGCTGAATTGTTCTGTTTAAAGTGTGAGTTTTTGGAGAAACTTTAACACTTGGGTAGGTAATCATTAAGTTAACCTGTCTAACAAGCAACTGCTCATACCCCTAAAGACAGATAAAGCATGACACTGAAATAAAGGGTTAATAAACACATAAATTCTGTTTTGAATTTACAGATTGAAGAAATTTAATTTGTTAACAAGTTTCTGTTTTCTGCCATTACAGACAAAGTTTTTATAGTTATTATAACAAAACTGGAACTCATTAATTGATTCTACTGGAAATTAACAGATAATCTACAGTATGACAACATTTACACTCAGTAATCATGAGCGTTGGAAATCTCGCTAGTCAGCTTTTCCTCAAACAGATGGCAAAATATCCTTTCAAAGATGTCAAAACACTACATTTACAGATCAGCAGCCCCACCCACCTGCTGTTCAAACCCTCTGTTTGCAAGGATCAGCCAATCATTGGAAACTTGCTTTAAATGGGAGTCGTCTCAAAGGAAGAGGTTAAAAAAAAAAATCGTGCTTCAGACAGAACAAAATGAGGGGCTGAGAATTATTTTCAAATTCAAATTATGCAAAGCTACTATTATTCTACAGTCCAGGAATAAAAATATGGAGCTGGAAATATGGCAATAGGTCCACTTTAAACCTGGGGCATGTCTGATGTGCCAAACGTTTTGAAAGTGGAAACAAATACTTGTCTCCTCTTGAAAGTAAGAGCATGTTACTGCCAAACATAAACAAGTAAAATGTTATGTGCAAATGTGAACAAACACAATCTGCCATGTTATTTAATACTACTGGGCTGTCTGGCCATAAAACTGACTCACTGCTTTCTGACTCTCTCCCAACATCCACGATTTATGCGCATCTCATTTATGCCAAGACCAGGTACAACTCTGCCAGAAATAATAATGTGATACTGGGTTGCATAATAGCTGTTGGTACTAATTATGCATTTACATTTTGGTAATCCTTGAAAAAAAAATAGCTTTCAAATCAAACCCAGCAATTCTATAGATAGCTTATTTTCCGAGACATCACAGAGGAAAATGGTTGTTTTCTTGCTGTCTTTGGCAAGTCTTTTTTTCTATGATACTGGTATGATTAAACAAACTCCAGCTGCCACCACATACATATGGCAGCGAGACAAGACACCGAGAACAAAGACAGAGGGACAGACTGAGAAGCGAAAACAGGAGAGAGCAAAAATACCCTGCATCGTTCATCAGGTCGTCATTGGAGGATTACATAACCAGTTTGCTCAATTCAGAGGGCATAAAACATCATGTTATTACTTGAGATATTATACCTGTACTGACGGGCACACAGACACAAACATTTTAGTGGTGTGTATACGATGCTGTGGTCTTTCCTTAATTATGCAGCACACCCTCAGACCTGACCTAGACTGTTGTTCATTGTCTTTTTTTTTTTCCTTTTCTAGCTTTTGAGACTACCATGACCTGGACGACTGAGAACCTGACTGTTGCTCTGTACTTGCACCTGTGTGCATACTGTAATATAGTTCAACACCTGATCATCCCAGACTACCTCTAGAAGTCACCTAAGTTATTAGACAAGCAAAACTGAAAGTCAACAATGAACCCAGTGACCCGAGTAAGTCCAGAAGCCACTTCACAAGGCCTGAAGGAGTCACAGCAACTCAACCCCAGTGTAAACCAAGGCACCACACCTACCTTACCACTGGACAGCTTCGAGTTTCAGTGCAGTGTATATATCAGTTCTTTTTCAGCTAATTCCCAAAGTGGGTCTCATTAATTTACATATCCAGATTTAGGTTTGTTTTAATTCGTGCCAGCTCTAGTTGCGTTATAATAATAATAATAATAATATTATTAATAATAATAATAATAATAAGCTGGGTATTTATAAGGGGGTAATACCCATAGATTGTATAAAATCTATACTGTGGCATTAGCAAATAAGTTCAGGCATTAAAATACAAGCACAACATTTTTGTGAGGCCGGTTATCTCACATTCATGCAATCATCCCAGTCTCAATAATCATATGCACCATTGCCTGCTGTCTAACCAAATGTGGAGAAAGTGACAAAGGTAAAACCAAATGTAGTTTAGTGTTGAGACCTCCAAATCGGTGTTAGAAAGTTCAAGCTGCTCAGTGAAAACAGCGCCCCCTAAAGTCACTGAATACAAAGGTCGCAGTAACGCAGTAAACTTCCTAGCTACTGTATTAGCAAATATAACAGGTTTCTTTTTTAAGTAATGCACCGTGTGCATGTCTGAGCAACCCGAGCTTCAGTTTGTTACCAACTCGCCAGCCAACCCAGCGCAACCCATGAGCTCCAGCCCCCTGACTTATGGCCGACGCTATTCACCTAACATGAGCAACACACACGACTGACCACTGCTTTCAGCCAAGTCAGGCTTCACTCCCCGGAGAAGCACTAAGCCAAAGTCGCGTAATACACACTCACGACCACCTTATGGCAAATCAAAAAAGGCAATGCTTTAATTTCACTTGTTTATACCCACTGTTCTGTCTAGCTGGTGCCGTGCGTCAGGTGGTTAGCTAGTTTATCTGGCTAGCCAACTCACCAATGACGCCTCCAATCTTTCATCTTTTGGTGGAATATTTACCTCTCCCGCTCCACGCGTGTCTTGGCTCGAGAATTAAAAAGTTAAGAGTCTTCTTAATTGATCGCCAGGCCGCATCAAAAGTATTTCGTTTCAGTTATGTCTCCGTCACACAGCTAAGTCGTCATCCATCCCAGAGCGGTTGACACATTTGTGCAACGTGATCCCGGCATAGCATAATAACGCCCACTAAACGATGATTGGGCGGGCGGATTTTGTATGGACTGTGCGATTGGCCAGGGAAACCAACGTGGGCGTGTCTAATGCGGCGGGATTGTGAGTGGGCTTGCTGGCGGTTCACGTGGATTTCAATGTTATACAACCGAGATACAACAACTCCCGAGCAGACTACGCAAGCACCGACACAAGTCCGCTGCATCCACGTCTCTACCGCTGAATGAATGAACAGAGTCGCTGCATGGTCCAGCTATGCAGTTCACGCAGCGGGAAGAAGATGGGCGCTACCCGCAACTTTAATACCTTTTGTAATTATGCAAACGAAAACAAAAAAGCCCAAGAATGATACAAATTTGTGAATGTCTGGTTATCCTTTTTTTTTTTTTTTACTATTCAGAAAATTTGCAGTGAACAATAATAAATTGTTGCACAAACTTACATTTTAACTTTATGACAGTGACTTGTAGTTGTAGTTTGACGGTACAGACGAGACTTGAGCAGCTGTCTCAGGAACCAGAGTACATTTTCACCTTATCCTTATAGAAATTTTTTTTCCAGTCACGTTTGCTCCATGTTCCCCTTAAATCAACCCAGCCCTAAGTGCAAAAAGCTGTCGACATGCTTTCTCTGTAAAAAAAAAAAATAAATGTAATAATAATGGAAAATCAGTCCCAATGAGTTTATTGGGACTGGAAATCATGGGGCTCATAAAGAATCAGGTGTGAGTGCCACTGAGGTAGAAAAAAATGTAAATATGAAGGCAACATGGAACAAACTGATATTAGTGGCACCGGGGTAATAACCGCTGACCCATTCAGCACTGTGTGACAACTGGAGGAATTTAATCTTTATAAAGATGATTTTGCCATCTACAGCTCCTTTTGGAAAAAGCAATAGGCATTTATTATGTCACAGATGAGAAAAATCAAGACACACTGATTTAATATCAGTTTTATTCAAGCCAAATACATTTGGGGCCACGGAGCAGAATTGCACATATTTCCACATACATTCCCAGGTGAGCAAAGCTTGGAAGTTATAAGATCTTAAACTGCTGTGTGTAAAATAAAAATAAAAAGATAAGAATGACAATTCCATGTATACTTGATAAAAGGATGCCCTGCAAAAACATTTTACTGCCTACAAATTTAAGTCATGGCTACAATCCAGCTATATCTACATGCATTTAAAAAAAGAAAAAAGGGTGACTTCATATTTGTGTTAGTGTTTATTTCTGTTTCAGTATCACGCAACCAGTATGAGGGTCAAAAAGCAAATAAGTCTAAGAAATTACTGAAACTGTAACCTAAACAGTCTTCTGGGAGTTATAAATACCAGAGTGAAAATAATATACAAAGTAATCCCAAATCCAGTGTTAGTATAAAATGTATCACAATGCCATGGCACATCAAACTCTTTCCACTCTCAAACACCCATAATGCTCAGCTGCAGACTTGAGCATGAACTGTAGTCTCACTATGATCAGTTCGACATTTTACCAAATGCAAATAAAAGCTACTGTAAGATATATCTGAAATCTGGCATTTTAGAAGCATTTTGCATTAACAAGAATGGATCAACGACAGTGTGACAAAACAAAAGACTTTATTAAAGGTTAAGTTCAACTGATTGCACAGGCTAGCTGCACAGTATCTGCTGGACAGTCAGAAACTCAGAAGGCACTCCTTGTTCTCTGGCTGGTACACGCGTTTAGAAAGTATGGCTGTATTTTTGGCTGCTCTCCATTGGAGACACCCTATTAAAGTCTAAATCTAAATTGCAGGTTTTCTTAATTGTTTGATCTTTATTATTACATAAAGGCAAATTTTCTGTGCTTATGAGCAATTAATTAAGATAATTCTCTTTATTCCCATGGTGGCACTTCTGTGTATAGATCTAGCATATAGGCACTCAATCTAAACACAGGCTCATGCTAGCTTTTACTGCATCCTAAGTTCTGTCTGCAAGTAATATGAACAGGAATAGGTGTAGCCAGGTGGTTCAACAGTATGCTACTAGTAAGCTTTGTATTGTCAGAATGACTTTTATTCAGTCCTACATTAAGTGGACCTGATCAGCACTTAACCATGTGCAGAAATATATTGAGTAATTAGACCCCATTAGTCCACTAATATTTGCAAAGCTGACCAAATTTTTAAAAAGGAGAAAAAAACCCCCCCAGAGAGACAGAGGAAAAAAATACTGGTGTTACACTCTCAAGAGCAGAAAGATGTTAATCTGGGAAGGGGCACCTCTTACTCCATATGCAGGAATCTAAATGATAGCACTGAACAGCTAATCCTCAAAGGCACTTCTCTTAGCCTGGCACACACAATCAAAACTGTTAATAAAATATAAAAATGCAAGTAGAGGAGAGTTTATAACAATATTCTTCATTTCTAGTCTTAAGGTTTGAATGTGTGTGTGTGTGTGCTATGCCACAGAGTTGATTTAGTTGAGTTTTCCTTCAAGCTATTAACATGTTTCTATACATACATTTTGGTTTTCTTTGGTATGTGGCATGGCATCCTAATAATGTCTGGGATTTTGTAATGTTATTGGTTAAAACTGTGACAGGAGCCACACAAGCAATCTCTCTCACACACTCACACACACACACAATCCAGGACAAGGAATGAAGACCCCTGTAGAAGTGGAAAGTGTGGCGCTCCTCTGAGACGCGTCACATGGCTCCACTTTTCTTCTTTATCGTGTCCTCTACCCGTCCTCCTGTTGCTCTTTTACGAATATCTCCAAACTGTGAATGAATCAACAACTTTGTTTCAACCAAATGTTTTATATAAGACGTTATAAAAAAGAGAGACATGACACTAGATGAATCCTGAATGGGAATCTGTGGGGGAATTCCATAATCGCAAAAGATAGTGACTGTGTTATGTAACTGGGTGTACTTTTTCTTGGCTTACTGAATCCATAACATGAAACGGCATGAATAATTAGCATTTGCTTAGTGCTCTGGTGGGATGAACCAGACAGTGACCATGCCAGCACAACGGACTGAGCCTTAAATAAAACCTTCCTGGTGGACAAATTTGCACAAGCACAGTTGAGATAAATAAAGCTTTTTAAATATTACTTTGGGGCAAAGTCTGCAAACTTTTAAGCACTTTCAGATGGATAAACTGTTAAGTCTATACCAGAGTTTCTCTGCATAACTGAACTGCAACAACACTGTTTATAAGCACAGCCTTCATACTCACTAATAATGATGACGATGATGATCACTATGACAGCTATCAGGATGGCCCACATCTGAAACGATTAAAGAAAATGCACACAAATTCAGTGGAACTACTATGCAAGAACAGCATTTGTAAGACTTCCTCTTTTTGCTTGACAAAAACACAAAGTCTTCACCATAATAATTCATCTAATATATACTGTAAGCTTTGTAGTTAAATAATAGATCTCTGATGATGAAAAAATAAAAACTATAAATTTGGTAATCATCAGTCTCTAGAGATTTTAAGAACAGAATCCATTAAATCAGCTAGAGGTATTGTTATTTAAAGTGAGAAATACTGTGTGACTTTGGAACCAGACTTTGTTCAGGCACCTTGCAGTTCTTCCACCAGTACTTCCTTTTCAGCTTAGCTGCACTGGTCTCAAACTGGGAGGCTCCAGCCTGGAGAGCATCAGCTCTGTCATCCAGCTCAGACAGCTTCTGATCACGTTCCAGCACTTTGTCCACATTAACACGCATAATATCCACCACCTACTCAAAACATACATACATACAAAAAGACACATTTGCTGTAATATCAATTTCTTGATGTACATGATTGAATGTTAGGCAATCCTGAGCCTTCATTGTGTATAAATCTGTCCTAATTTGGTTTCCTAAGAACAAAGAAAAGGAATTATTAGAGAAAGAAAATGCCAAATAAGAGAAATAAATTCAACAGAATAAAATAAATCATATGCAGACTCTAGCTTACTGAGTCCACCTACAGTCAGACACACATGCATGTGCATTAATACAGATTACACATAACCCATATGTTCCACTGATCCACAAACCCAACTACTGCCCCTCCTCTCAGACAGAGCTGCAGGGTGGAGGGTAGGGTGTAGGCCCATGCATGCATTACATAACCAGAGACAGTGATTATGTAAACTTCTAGCAGCCAATTGGACACTTTAACCTCAGCACGTCACATAAAGATCTATGTAGGAGGGGCTTATTGTGTGTGTGTGTGTGTGTGTGTGGGGGCTATAACAGAGAGAGAATGAGAGAGTGCTGTAAAGGGATTAGAAGTGAGACTTGGCAGCCTATTTTCTCAGTGGCCTCACTGACATGGTTCTGAATACAATTTCTCAAAACTGAAGAACTGCCTTTCACTGAATGTCCTTTGGCAGACTTTTGAAGCATTAGAGAGCAAATGATTCCACATTATGCTGAATCGTGACACTGCTGCCAAGGGTTATGCAAGGTTCTGGGTGAGACCAACATCAAGGAAAAGAGGGAGTGACACAAAGCGAATGAAGACAGACAGGGGTGGAGTTCTAGGATATGGGCTAGGTAAGGGGAATGATGTAAACTGGACAAGACTAGGTTACTTAATACCAGAAAGGGGTTATATTTTATTATATTATATTAAATGCCAAGGCCTAAAAAATAGAAAAAGAAAGAAAGAAATGACTCAATTTAGGACATGATTAACTTAACTACCCAATATTCAACTACTGAACTTCTCAGTCCTGTATTATAGTTGTGCTACTAGTTAGTTACATTGGGTTTATTAAAAAAATAATAATAATGTTGATTGGCATTCTTTAGTTGTGTCCTTGTCATTGTCTTTTATTTCTGTACGGCTGGACTAGTGCATAAGTATTTCATTGTGTAATTGTATGTGTGACAAAAAAAAACCTGAACTTGAGCATGAGACCAAATTAAGGGGAGGTACCTTTGGAGAGGTGGTTTCAAATTAATTACCTCTTTAAAAACAAACAAAAAAATACTTAGTGCATTTTTAATGCTAAAGCACACATTAAGATTTGAAAAATATTTTTGACATCATTATCAATAAGCTGTAAGGCAATAAACATGTGGGCCTTGAATTAAATGTTGAAAGCCAGTCACATGCATCATACCTCATCCACCTGGGCCTGCGTCTGCTGCAAGCGCCTGTTACTGGACGCTGCGCCAGAATCTTCTGGACCAGTAGCTGACCTGAAAAATAATAAAAAAGAGGGGGGAAAAAAGTGCAAACCTCCTGTGAGATTTCTCAGACATTTCTGTTACATAACATCTAACTCAATCTCCAACTATTTTATTTTCATTATCCGTTATTTAGCAGGTAAAAGTTTCATTGAGATTAAAAAAATCTCTTTTTCAAGGAAGACCTGGCCAACTACGACCTTAAAAGACAACCAGTCAGTGTTACTTGTTTTAGGTACAGAAAAAAAAATACACAGCATCTGCGGGACAAAATTATATGTTATTAAGCTTTACTAAACATTGTGCATTTTATATTTGACCTAAAGCAGAAAACAAATGTATAAGTGAACTGTTTAAAGATATATTGCCATTAAGTAGATAAAACAAAACAAAAAAAAAAACAAAAAAAAAGTTGACTTTTTAAAACTACAGCATCAGTCAAAAGTTTGGAAACAAAAGTTTGTTTCCAAACTTTTGACTAGTACTGCATGTTAAAAAGTTTTCCTGCTATGTTTGGTCTCTACTACTTGAAACAGCATCTAATCTGAGGGATGTCTAAAGGTCAACAGGAGTAACAGTTCATGCTGAACTAAAGCAATACTTCTGTGACTGTGAAAGCACAGAATGGTCAGCCATGCACAAAAAATGTCCTTATAATAAAATTAAAAATGCATCACTGATGTTTCTCAACCCATGCTGCATTTTGTCAACTGAGAATAGATGATAAGTGTCAGGAGATCATTTTATGCAACAATAGACTAGATGGTGAGGTAGCTTAGGAACTAAGTTCATGTCCAGGATTTGCTGCAGAAATAATTGTTCATGTATATTCGTATTAATACTTAAATAACTGACATTGGGTAGCATGAAAAGCTACACAGCTTAGATAATGTCCAGCTTAAAGCATCTAATTTATTATTATCTAATGCTTATTCTTTCATAGAAACTGTTAAATGGTGACAAAAATATAAACCAGAGGCAAAGCAAAAGGTTTATTTTCTGGTTCTCTGTAATTTATGCACATTAGTTATTTGTATTCCTAAATATGATATGCATTCATTATCCCAAAAGCTTTTTAACAGTAGTTATTTACTGCCACCCTCTGACCTGAAAGAGAATTGCCCTACAATGACTTCATTTTTCACTGAAAGTGGGAAGTTGAGTTGACATTTACACAGGGATTATTATTACTTGATATAAGTCAAGTGTGAGTGTACATTGTATATACTCTTACTCAATCCACATTAAGATATTAGTTGAAATGCAAAACAGTTTAGGCAGACATAAGCAGTCTACAGGCCGATTTTTGCTAATTGCTAAGATAATGTATTGGCTTTCATAATAACATAATTGAAAAGTAAAGGACAGGAAAAACACCCTTCAAATATATTGCAAGTGTTGATGTTGCATAATTTCTCCACCAGAGGGCACTTTGGAGCTTCTCTGTTAGCAACAGGTGTTTTGAATGCCACAAATAAGAGAATCTGCTGATCTGAGCAGAGTCCGGCAGAAAATAAACAAATATCAGTATTGGTCTTAAAAATCCTATATCAGTCAGGTCCTAATATACAGGCACACCCATGCCTGCTAAAACATAGCTGATGCCAAGAGCTTGCTCCCATTTCACTTGTCTATGTTTAAACAACACAGGAACAAACTGCAGTCAACTCAATAGGAATAGTATCTGCTTTGAAGCCAAAGGCACTCAGTTTCCTGAGGAAAAACAATCCATGAGGTAAATGATTCCAAAAAGGAAATCTGTGTGAAACGGGTGGGTTAAAGTGAAATGAGTGTCTCCCCTCTAGCCACATGTTTAATGTATGTATATTTTTGGCGTAAAATATTTTATTATTTTTATTGCTTGAATTTGATACACAAATATACACTACTCACAAAAGGTTAGGGATATTTGGCTTTTGGGTGAAATTTCAGGATGAGCCTAAAATGCATGCAAACCTTTACAGGTGAACTTAATGTGACCTTCTCTAAGTATTTGAATGCACATGTCCAACTGTTAAATGTTTCAGAACTTTTTGCACAAGTTGCGGTTCTCTAACGAGGAGCTTAATGGCAAAATTTACAACAGGTTTTTGATCCTCGAATCGACCAATAAATGTCGACTTGTGAACAGTATGAGACGTAGTTGTCAAGCTGTAATTGATGCTCACGGGCACATGACAAGTTATTGAGACTTATTGAGAGTTATTGAAATTCTTTGTTGTGGTGTACCCACCATTGTTGTTAACTTTTGTTTCAATAAATTGTTTGAGATGAGGAAATCACCAGTGCAACCTTCATGATGTATCACTGTAGTGAGAACCTTTTACATTTTCCATAAATTTCACCTGAAAGCCAAATATCCCTAACTTTTTGTGAGTAGTGTATATTTTTAATAAGAAAATCCACACCTATTACAAACTACAGATATCACATTTCCTGCAGGTGCTGCTAACTTGCCAACTACACTACAGGTGAGTCTCATTCATGAATATGTGAAATGTTTGAACTTACATACAAGTGCACAAGCACAACCAATTATGTTCTTACCACTGTGCATGCTACTGTTTCACAATCATTTTAAATTGATGGGTGCATGCTTACTATGTGCAATCTATATACAGCCCACTTTCCTATACATGGAAACACATTTTCTTCAAAAAAGTTCATGGAGCTGTAACGTAATAAACAAGCACAGGATTTATGTAACTGAAACAATAGCATCCGAGAAGGAAGCCAGAAGTGCACCTTTCCAAAGTGTTTCCTCAGGAGTAGGAGTGGTTAATTTTTTTAAACCAAGGTGGTTAATGCTGGGTCCCTTGAGGAAAATTCTGTAGCTCAGTTACAAATATAAGGTTTGATATTAAAGTAGACATGAAAAAGAAAAAAAAGACCAGAATAAAAAGTAGGAAGCTGCTAGAATGCAAGGACCTCCTGAGGTCATACCAAGATGAGAAACCCAGTGCAATTATTGATGAAAACACAAATCCAGGATACTGCTCATAAATCAGAGTGTGATGACATCTAGCAAAGATGCAATGAAGGTGGGTTTAATATGCTAAGCATATGCAACATGTGCAAACTTTTTTGTTTTGTTTGGTCTGAAACCCAGTAGGAAAGGGTGGATTACTACAATATATTATGTAAAAAAAAAAGAAAAAAAAAAAAGGAATGTGGTCAATACTTTTAATCTAATTCATTATTTTAATTTATTCAGCTCTATGAGCTTTTATCTTTGGTCGACTTTTTTTTGGAAAACTGTAAATGAATTTTACAAAAGCTATTATTAATTGGTTTAACAATTTGCATTTACCTGGCTTTCATCAGTTGTGTCTACATGTAATTTCATGTAGTTCAACATATGTGTATAAACTGCTTGTAAATGAGGTCAAATGAGCAAAGATAGCAGCCTTTGCCATGGCTATCTGTATCTCTCTTACTCCAGGACTCACATGAAGACTCTTTTGTTGAGCTATGCAGGGCTAACACCATGTCTACACAACTCTTTTACACTAATGCTGCACACGTGCTTAATCTACAACCACAGAAACAAATACTGGTAGTGGTGGCAAAAAGCTGACACTTTGCTGGTCCCAGCGATTTCAGTGGCTATTGATGAGGTAATGAGAAAAAAACAATAAAACAAAAAGATTCACAGATGCAGTCTGGAAATTTTGTCCACCATGATTTTCCTTCCATTTAAATGAACCTAATTTGTGTTACATAAACCTACAGGCTCTCAGCCCTGTCATAATGTGCAGTGGCTGTCAAACAGAACTAGCCTGTTCACCACCACATTAGAATAAAAATAAAGCAATCACGATGCAATTTAAATGAAGACTTTCAGCCTTGATTTAAACAGACTGAACAAAAATACTGCATGAACAGTAAAGGAATTACAGTCAAATTTTTGTTGGTTTTGCTGTCTGAGGAAGGCCTGCTACACCTGCATTGAGCTCTCTTTTGTTGTGGGTTCACAGCCACAGTTTCCAAATGCAAATGCTACGCTTGAAGTCACTTACCAGCCTTACATCTGTTTAACTGTTGAAGACATTTAAAAAAAAAAAAGAAGAAGAAGAAGAAGAAAGAATTGGCCAGCAGCCATCCATGAAACAGCTTTGGAGTAAACTGTCCAATTACATTTGAACAATTGCAAATAGAGAACTGAGTCTAGAAACTGTGATTAATGTGTAATAAAATATTTTTGTTCAATCAACTGAATTACTGCTGAGGGTCTGCGGTACACTTTTATTTTTAAACAGATTTATTTTATTTCTATTGTGGTCTCACGCAGTCATACTTCTTTTAAGTAAATGCGTCACTATCCATACATTCCGGGATCTAAGTGTGTATAATTACTGCAGTATCTCTACTATAGAACCCCTACCATCTCGTACAGCTGAGCACTGCTGATGAATTGCTACCATTCTGAAACGCTTATAACATCATAAAAGAGACCATTATGATTTTAATCAAATCACCGCTCCATTTCAGAAAGACATGCAAATTATGTGCCATGGCTTTTTATTATGAACAAAAGTAGTTGTGGAAATCCGGCTCTGATTCATACGAAAACACGGAGTACACTGCCTCTATGTGCCAACTTCTAGGCAGTGAGACTGACCCTTTTATTTAGTATGTTAGTTAAAGAAAAAAAAAGTTCCCTGTCTTTATGTTGTAAGGCAGTACCTCTTCCCAGGAAATATAAACACTCAAGGAACAAATGTCTCTTACCTTGTTCTTTTATGACCCACACGCTTTAAAGCTCATACAAATACGGACATGAACCCAGAAACACATCTGAGTACACACACTAACACAAAGAAAAAAAAAATGTAGATGCTGCTTGAATGGAAATAACGTTAGATAACGGCATTACTGTCACGGGGGGTGTAAGTTATTACTGGCGTGTAAAATATTCAGTTTATATAGATTTAGATATAATTTAATAGTAACTTTAGTTACCCAGTTATCGATAGGATTACGATCTATTAACAAACATTAATATATTTCCCGTTTATAAGTTTAGGTTGCCCTTGATTGTGTCTTGCTAAAACTTTATTGATATCCAAAATACAGCTACAATAATAAGAAATAACACTGGAACACACACACACACACAAAAACTTTAAGGTTCTTTCAACTGAGTATACAGACTTAGCTTGTTAATAGGCCAACAACATAGGAAACGGTACTTTCTAACCATACACATCATTGTCTAACAGTAACATTTACACACTGTGGACGTTTTACAAGCCTGTCGTGTATATTCTGCTTTAATTGCCTTCATAAGTAGCAAAGAAAAGTTGCTTTAACGTGGGGTGAGCGAAGTTAGACAACTTTAATGCAGCGTCGGTTCAGCTGACCTGGCTAGGCTAAGCTAAGCTCAGCTAGCGCACATCTCGAAGACGGGCGCTAGCACTTGTTGCAGGCTTGTAGCAAAACTTCTGGGCGTTGTTTTTGCGCCCGCTTTTCGCCGCATTACCAGGAAAACCCAGAAGACAAGTTTTCAACATGTAACTGTCAAACAAAGTTTTGGAATGGAACAGACTTACATTGTGATATGAAATTTCCTCAAACGACAGCCGTTGATTCTCGCCTGTGAGCTCGTTGTCAAGCCGTAACAGTCCCCGGTGTCGTACCAGTGGTTATCTGGCTGCTTTCAGGGCTTCCGGAAATAGGAACAAACGCATTTAAAATTCATAAGGAAAATACCAAATTTAATAAAACCAGAAATTTATTTTCCAATCGATCAAAAATCGATCAACATGTGACGACAAATTATATTAATAGCATGTAGTAGCATGAGGAATATATTTTAGCTGATTACATTTAATATTTAATTCATTAAATTTCAAAGGCAATTTCTTTCTCCGGGTAAAGTTCTAGTAATCGTTTAAAAGTGTATAATACTGATAATATTATAGGATAATATTGTCCAAAATTTGATCATGTTATCTGGTAAGCACTTAAGTCTTTATCCGGTCAAAGTAGGAGCTTACGATGAGCACACGAAGGCAACATTACAGAGGTAGTGACGTGTTGTCTCTGCGCATACCGACCATTATTAATACAGTATGACAAGCTTGCACACTTGAAAATAATACCTTAGTAAATATTACAGGATTACCGCCTCAAGTCGATGTATTTTCGACTTTTATTGATTTTATTGTCCATTTGCAGGCTACAGTAGCCATGCAAGGAGCAGGCGACCATCAAAGCCCGTGATCACCATGTGACTTATGAGAACAAAAACTCATATCCCATCCACACGTCATAGACGACACAACTGAACGAATAGGAGTAGCAAGACTTTATTTCAAATCGTTAACAGATTTCATATAATAGATTTATATGAAACATTTAGAGCAAACCCACCACTATCTATTAAGTGCATCCTTATACTGCAAAAACTGAATGCTGCAGGCTACAGTCCAGTGCATGAACTGAGCTGTTTTGTGTGTCAGTCACTGAGTTGTATTAAAACGATTATGAGGTTTAAGTGAGCAGGTGCTAATCCCCAAAATTTCTTTACCAATGGATTGATATATTACAAAACTAATGCAAAATCAATTCAGCAACAACACATCATTGGTCTACAAAACAAAGAAGAAAATTAATTTCCCAAGAGTTTAGTGATACATTTTGAAGTATAACAGCATTAACAATTTTTACATTACAAAGTGATTAAAATGTGTTATATTTGTTTTGGAGTATTTAAAGGCAAGAGTAAGGAGGCAGTAGTCTGTAACTTCCTCAGCAATAGAAAAGATCCCATTACAGTTGTGATCAGAAGTTTACATCCACTCATCGTGGGAATGAATACCATGGTAATTTTGGGCTTTTCTTTGAACTGTTCTTTTTCCAGGGTGAAATGATTATACAGCATACATCTTTAATGACTTTTAAAAAAAAAGATTTGGGTGCATAGGTTTGAATTTATTTTGGATTTTCTCTAATCCATACAGGGTCAAATGAATACATACAGGTTCAACTATACACATACAGCCAGAAAAAGACAGCACTCACTGGATTGACCAATACTTAAAACAATGGGAAAGTCCAAGTAACTCTGAATATTATAGATTTACACAAGTTGGGAAGGTCTCTTGGAGACATTTCTAACAACTACAGATTCCAAGATCATTAGTTCAAACGATTGTACATAAGTACAAGTTATTTGGATGTGTCACCAGTTTGCCAAGGTCTGGAGGAAGACCCAAACTGTCACCTTCAGATTAGACGAAATTGGTTAGAATGTTCAGGAACAACCCAGGAACCACCAAGGCTCAAGCCTGTCATGAACTGGAAACTGCTGGAACACCAGCGTCCCTGTCCACAGTGATGTGAGTTTTACATCACCTTGGATTAAGAGGGTGCCGACCAAGAAAGAATCCCCTGCTCAAAAATTGACACCTTGAAGCTTGACTGAAATTTGCAGCTGCCCACATGGAAGAGCTGAATACATTCTGGAGGAACGTTTTATGGTCAGATGAGACATAGATTGAGCTATTTGGCCATAATGACAAGAGGCATGTTTGGAGGAGTAAAGGTGAAGCTTTCAAATCTAAGAACACTGTACCAGCTGCCAAGCATGGTGGCGGTAGCATCATGCTTTGGGGCTGTTTTGCTGCAAGTGGTACTGGTACACTGCACAAAGTGGATGGAATAATGAAGAAGGAGGATACCCCCAAATTCTTCAGCTTCGCTTCATATCAACAGTTAGATGGTTGAAACTTTTACACAGTTGGGTGTGAACACACATCAAAACTGGTTTCAGAATAGATAAAGCAGGCTAACATTAAGCTTCTGGAATGGTCTTCCCAAAGCCTCAACCTCAACCCTACTGAAAATTTGTGGACTATATTTGAAAGCTGGGTCCGTGCCAGGAAACCAACCAATTTAAAAGAACTCTTCCAAGTCTGCCTAGAAGAGTGGTCAAATATCCAGACAGAATTATGCCAGAAACTTGTTGATGGCTACCCAAAACATTTCGTTGAGGTGCAACTTGTTAAGGGACATTTAACCAAATATTCGCGGGGGATTATGTATATATATTTGAGCCAGAATGTATACTTTTGACCCTGTGTCAATTAGAAAAAATCTGATGATGATGAGTGTACGTAAACTTCTCACCACAACTGTAGATCTCAGTTTATTAATCACAGAGGGAATAAATATGTATAAGAAACAATCAGGTAACAAAAAAACAACACTGAATAGGCTGCATGAATTGACAAACATATCACAAAAGTGGCATAACAGGTAATTAATGGTCTGAAGACTTTCAATGGTGCTCACGTATCTGTATCTGGTATACCATGCAAAATTAGCAAAATATATTATACCTTTATACTATATGAACATTTTATTAAAAACTACTAACATTTTGTGGTACTATCTTTTCCATAATTTTGTTGTGTTGATGCAATCAAACATCATCGATCAAACCAAGCTTCCTTTTACCCAGCAACAACATCGTCATCTTGTGCTCTCTGCTCTCTCTTGGCTACATCCCAGACCCTTCATCCACCACAGTTTCCTCTCCAGGGCTCTGCTACAGGACAAGAGCATTTAAGCAGGCTCTACTGTGAAGTATAACAATATTTTTGCACTTTTTAATAGCATAATAAATTCAGGATTCAACTTCCAAGTAATTACAGCTTACATAGTTTATGTCCTTCTGGGAAGCGTCTCCATTATACAGCAGGCTGGAACTCTCCTCCTGTAAATGAGTTGTTATAGTCATGAGCTCATGCAGTAATATAGTACACAGTATATTATTTAGCAGAGGTCTCTGTTAAAAAAAATAATAGTAATGTTGCATGGGACAGATTTATGCAAAACAACACAACAAATACCCAAGTGTACAACATGACAGACAGTCCACTTAATCACATTCCAGCTCTCTGCTGGCTTTCATGCTGTCATCTGATATGTGCAGTAAATGCACTAAGTACCAAAGTCAGTGTTAATGGGCTTTGCTGTGTCTTCAGATTCCAGGCCTGGTATGTAGGAACACAGTAATGATACATGTCTCAGTGCCTTGCTTGACTAAGTTACACATTATTCCGGTCAAACAGAGGAGTCCTTCTCAACTCTCAAGTTCAGTTTCTGGACATAGTCTTTGTTCATGAGGTTCATTTTTCTTGCGGATAGGATCTGGCCAAATAGGGGCATGGCCCACTTTTACCCAAAATCTTTCTCTTTATGATGTCTGTAGTTACTGACATTTATACTTTTTTGTTTGTTTGTTTGTTTGTTTGTTTGGTTTTTTTACTGCAGGGAGGAATGTGGTGTGAAAGATCTGTAGATGGCATGCATCCTAAATGCAGTTTAAACTGTGACAATAACCAAGAAATGCATCAATAAATTCTACAATTAGTACAGAATGTGTCAACATAATTGTGTCTCTTCCTTACCCCTGGCGTGCTGATTATACAGCACATGTTCTAACAGTAACATTTTAGCAGCTGGAGAAGTTTCACAATCATTTAATGCAATATTGTTCAAAACAGTCTGCATTGTCTAGCATCAGGGAAGCACTTGGTAAAAACAAATATACGATCTGTTGTCTATGCATGACAACTACTTGCGTAAAAATAAGCTACCAGATAGTGTGTGTGTTTTAGGTGCGTTTCCACCCCTTACTTACACTTCCTATGCTCAGTTCTATCAGCTCTTCAGCCTCGTTGACTTCGGTGCTGCAGCCTCCAGGAAAACATCCTGATGGTTGCTTCTCTCTCTTTTTTTGCAAGAAGTCAGATGCTGCTGATTTTCTCAATAGTGCTGCCACATAAACAGGTGACCCAGATATCTTANCCCCTCTCCCTCTCACTCACTCACTCTCTCATAAAAACAGCATAAAACACTTCACCTCCTTCACAGATGTAGGTGATCATGAGCATCACAATCAGCAGTTTCACCGCCATGTCCTCTTGCAGATGTAACTCTTCTGTGATATACTGGAATACTGTGTCCCCTTTCAGGTGCTGCTACTTTGTGTTTGTTACCTGAGACATACCCACGCCCACCACCATCCAACCAACCAGTAATCCCACAGGGACAACAAGAATTTGATGGATTTGTACAGAGCGACGGGGAAGCAGGACCTGTGTGTAGGATCACATCAGAGCTATACTCATAATAGGTTTAAGAGTCATAAAACGTTTTGAAACACTGAACAAAAGTTAACCAAAAAATAAAAAGTAGTAACTTTGCTTGTGATTGACTCACTACCTGCTTCTGTAGTAATCTAATGTGGTGGAAGATAATTAAGTCGTGGAGCTTTAAAACCTTAATGGTCCAATCAAGGATGTGAAAGGTTGAATCAAGTTTGAAAATAAAAATCTATTTTGAATCATTTTTTATTCATGTTATAGTTACAGTTTTCTGATTTTTGTACTGAATTTGTCTTGTAATATTGTAATATTGCAGTGAATATTGCTGAAGAAACAGGATCTGTGTAGTAGAATTCACTTGGAGCTGTTGAAGTTATATAATGAGAATGGCCAGTTTTTGGGATTATTTCCTATTTTTATTGTCCTGCTTGTGCTGATGCCACCACTTCTATAACTGTGGCTACATTTCTCTATGAGCTATGTGTAGTTGTAATTATGTGTGGTTTATCCTAGAGTTTGTGTGTAGCCTAGCCGGTGCATAGGTTTATTTATCATAAGATTGATATTAAAAAAAACAAAACGATTTTTTTTTTTTGTAATCAAGATTCAGTCACCCAACGGATTTATTCAGGCCTCAAAGGGCCCCACTGAGGCGGACCGTCCCACTTTACTCCCACATTCACCCAAAGTGGCAAAGGAGCTTAAGGAAATAAAACAATAACATGACTGAGTTATTACATTTATTGAAGTGTGTATTCTTGAATCACTATCATCATGACACTTCATCAGACTTGTTTCATTTCCGTCTTGTTGGATTATGGAGCAAGGGTGCTGCGCTGAATTGTTTTACACTTATTCAACCAAAGCAACAATAAAACATAGTTTAGACAGAAGAATGAACTCACGCGGGTCAACATGCATTAACACCAACACAAGCAAGACAATTAAAATAGGAAATACTCCCAAAAGTGGCAGTTCTCATTATAAAACTTCAACAGCTGCAAATAAATTCTGCTTCGCAGCAACGCGTGACATTGACAGAGCTCTTTGAGTGGATTGCGATGCCACCTAGAGGTGTATTGTCTCTATTGTACTATGACCACATGGGGTTCAATTTACTAAATTCATCAACAAAAACATACAAACTTTAATGAAGTTTCAAGATAGTGGAAGTATTAAAATAGACCACATATTTGAAAATATTATTATAGCTATACTGTTAATTGCTATAATTTAGGTATACTTCTGGATGAATTTTGTCCTGATAACTAAATGCTGAAAGACAATAAATTGTACTTAAATTTGAAAATCCATCATTAGTTACAAGTAAGATACATAACTCACCATTGAGTTATGTATCTTACATGTATCTTACATAACTCAATTTTACCTCCGAATGATTTGCATTTCTCCTGTACTCTTTTTTTTTTTTAATTCATCTGCATATAACTGCATTTAAATGGGAAGGAGCAGGGCATCGAAAGCAGCCCGCTGAGGTGGTTGACTGGATGTCTCCTGGGCGAGGTGTTCCCGGGAACACCTCGCCGGCCGGCATGTCCCGGGAGGAGCGCCTCAGCGTTCCTCTGGATAAGCCGGAGGTCGTGGCTGGGGTGGTAGGCTTCTCTGTTTAGGATGCTGCCCCCGCGTCCAAAATGGACGGATGGATGGATGGGCTAAGTGATCTACTCAATTTTCAGTTCTTCTACCTCTATTTCAACTACCTCTGCTATCCTCTACTACTACCTCCCTCACTAGAGGGCGCCACTATTCTTTCTTAAACGTCAACTAAAACCCATAACCTATTGTTTGCGGTAATTCTTTCACGACGGCTTTGTTGCTTTAAGAGCCAGAGTTTATTAACACTGAAGGTCGAGCCTTTTTTT
>JASGAU010399287.1:0-12538 GCA_030220045.1 Australoheros facetus
GTCCCACCCCTAATATATATATATATATATATATGTATATATATATATATAATGCAAATATTTGCTAAATTGTTGGAAATTACAACTTGACCATAACACATGATAATGTTTTATGTAATATTAGCATGTTAACATTGTTATTGCATGCCCACATTAGCATGTAGCTCAAAACATAGCAGTGCCTGCATACAGCCTGACAGCTGTATGTATAATGTCTCTGATCAGCTGCTATTCTGAAGCAAAGAGATGCAGACTTTTCAGAATAACTTTGCACGTCATTAGGGGCTTAGTATTTGACAATGAAATTACTTTTGGGGAGCACTGGGTTTGCTTTTGCGTTAATGATGTGTCCCTCCACCCAGGGGATTTCTTCTCCTCCTCTTGCTGGATGGTTCTCTGCTTATATGGTCGACAGAATGTGAGAAATGTGCTGAATTATAATCTTGGGCTCATCTTTGTGTGTCTGCTCAGGATTGGACCGAGGAGTGAAGCACATTCCGGGAGGAGCCGAGGGCTGCTATCTTGAATTTATGAGAAACCAGTGCCCATCAAGATGTCCTTCACCTTAACTTGCCATTACAGTAACAACGTGGGACAAGCATGTGTGTTGCCATGGTGATCATTTACCAGAAAACACTGGAAAAGAAGGGTGCCGATGATGTAACATCCAAACACACAGATTTGGGCTCGGTGAGAGTTTTTTTTTTCTACTTGTGTAAGCAGATTTTTTTTCTGTCACTTCATGTTTACATAAAATGACACAAGCCTGCCAAGAGACTTCAACCATGCCTGTCAAGGGGGAAGAGGACAAGGTTCTGCTTTGGTTTAGGAAGTGATTGCTGGCCACTCATCACTCCATGGCAGTTTTGTGGCTCTACATTTTAGTTTTGTATTTTGGAAACTTTAACCAAAGCTAAAATTAAAATCTGAGGCACTCATCATTCACTCTGCTGAAGATTAAAAAAAAAACACAATGCCTTATTAAATCATAGGACGTGATGTCAGAAGAGCTATATGGGTGTTAAAGATTAGAAATAAGTTAGTGTTACCACAATGATTGTAATAGTTGTCATCGTACTAGAAAAGAGTGTTACAGATCCACTAGGCTGAGCAGCTCTGACTCAGCAGAGTGAGTAAAAATTCCCCCACTAATATGGACTGACTTTGCCCTCTCAGTCCCATGAAATGATGTCATGTTCACAGGCTGAGCATCCGTCAGAGGAATTTATGGTGGAACGTTTTCACTTCCTTTGTGTTGCAGAGTTGCACGTAGGACCAGTTAATACATACACAAAGTCTCACTTTCCATTACCTGTTGTTTTATTTGTTGACTTGTTATTAAGAGAACCTGATATGCATTTTATTTCTCTGGCTTTCTGGTGAGATGAAAGTAATTTTTTTATTTGTCTTTTTTTTTCTTTTTCCACAGTTCCAGGCACAGACCATGAGCCAGGGGACAGCACTTTTCTCTTGTGGACTCATGGGTAAAGATTTACAATGTGACATCTAAGAGTGATACAGATTAAATCTTAAATCCCACTTTACCTAATTTACATGATGGCCCTTGCTTACAATCACAAACAGGATATGAAGTGTAATTATAATGTATTTATGTACTGGTCTTTAGCAGCCACAAAATGTGAGGTGTTCAAATAAATTATTGCAGGGTGATTTAAGTCGGTCTCTACATCATTTTATTTATGGTCGCATTGCTTTTGGCAAAACATGTCTGACAGGTGTTTTTTGCCAACATAAATAATATGGTAACGATTTTGCGTTAGTGGTTTATCATTACTAGAAATCTGATGGCACTCTTTGATGCTTCAAAGGTGCAGACATGCTGTTCAGATGCTGGAAATGTGCTTATGACTGCAAAGAGTCATATCTTCCTTTACAGTCTCTGTTTTGTAAAATTGAATGTATTCTGTCCTTGCAGTAACTTGGCATTCAGTGTGTAAGAATGGAAGAAGTCCTGGCATAGAATAGTGCTATACCAGAAGGCCTTTTGTTCTTTGTCCTGCCCATGTATTGTGGATGACATTTTGGGGAATTTTATCTCCCGTGAAGAAGAACAGACCTTTTGCACACCAGAAGTGGGCAGTGGCCTCGATGTTTAATATCTGACTCAGAGTTGACTGACCAGTTCAGTTGGCTGACCTATTCAGTGTTTTAAGAGCGACGTTTCTATGACAGTAACAGGTGCTCTGATGGTAGCTTTGGTGCTGGTGAATATCTGACCAGTGATGCACAGCTCCTGCACATCTCAACAAGAAGATGAAGAGCTGTAGTTAGAAATGCTTATTGGCATTTGCTCAAGCATGTGCAGTCAGTTGGACATTGAGCTGTGCTTAGAGACTGTGATGCTAAAGAGGCGGCTGGAGGGCAGGATTTATTTTTAGTACCAATTAAACAAAGCAGTGTCAACATAAAGTACACATGCTGAGGCCATTGCACTGACCCAGACTGGATGCTGCCCATGTTGCAGGTACCAAATTTTAATGATCGTAGTACCTAGGACTAAAAGCTGTTTTCCATGTTTGAGATTAATCTCTTGAAGGAGTTTGAAGTGACTGGAGAGAAAGGTGGGGGAAATTAACAGGTTAGCACTGGAGTTGGAGCATTGCATTGAGATCTGTTGGCTGATTCTTGCAGCAGAGGTTGATAGATTAAGAAAAGTGTTTATACATTGAATACTTTTCAGTTCAAATTAATCCCATATATAGTTTTCTATATTGTGGGTGGGGTCCTAATTGGGCATATATTTTTTAATTTGGTTTCATTCATATAAATTTAGTTTGGTTTTGGTTTGGTTGTTGCAGAGACAAGCCGGTGGGGGGACGTGGGTCACAGGTGTGCCATACAGCGGAGGCCAGTTGGAACCAGCCTGGAGAGCCTGTGGGATGTCCTGCCTGAAGTGCACACAAGTTCTGCCCAATGGGATTGGGAAGTTGGCTCTACTTCGAGCACAATCACTAACTTGTTGCAGGATCTCAGCCTGACTGAGGCCTCGCACGCCACTGCGCCCCCCAGCAAACGACAGTGCCGGTCCCTGTCTTGCTCAGACGAGCTCAGTGGCTGTCGCTCTTCCTGGCGTCCTCAGGGCTCTCGTGTGTGGACAGCTGTGGAAAAGCGGAGGTGCCATAGTGGAGGAAGCGTCCAACGCAGCAGTGTTGGAAACATGCAGCTTGGCTTCCCGGGCATGCAGCGCAGCTCTAGTTTCAGCCTGCCTGTCCGATCCAACACCCTTGAACTGCCTTCTTTCACCCAGCGCCCCCCATGGCCTTCTGCCTTCACCAGCCTGACACCCTCCTCCTCCTCCTCAGTGCCCCTGTTCTCAGAGCCTTTATCGCAGCCCCTCTACCTCTCTCATGAACAAATTTGCCTCCCTGAGCCTCGTAGACCATCGCCTCCCAGCTCCCCTGACTCCACTCCAGAGCTGGAGCGCCGTGGACAGGGGGGTCTTCCCCGTAGTCGCTCACAGCCTTGCGTCCTCAATGAGAAGAAGACTGGTGTAAAGCGCAGGAGACCAGATGACACATACAAACAGAGGCCTTCATTGGATCTGGCAAAGATGACCCAGGTTGGTATTTAACATGCCACAGTAGATCTGATCGTAATGTAACATTTCTCTGTATCATATTTGGACAGAACAAACAATAAACACTGACAACTGGCCAGTTGACTTTGCACTCAAGATACTGGCTTTAATACAGTGTAATGACTGAAACTGAGCCAGTCATAATTTAATAGGAGCTTTTTCCATTGGCATATTTATGTGGCATTTATTTACTGATTAAACTCACCACAGCCCTATTGCTTGAAAGAGGAGGATCATAGGAAATGGTCATGCCAGCTGGAAGTTCAGCTAGGTTCATCAGTGTCAGTATCGTGAGCATTTTTCTTCTTACATGTTGGATAAACAAAACACTTACAGTTAAGGTCACTTCATTGTTTCCCTCAGGCGTTGTCATTAAAGGCAATCGTTAATTCACGCAGCCCTATTCAGTGTCGCATTCCACTATTTGAGATTGTACTTGTACTCACAGAGTTTGAAAAAAACCAAACTATACCCTGTTAAATGTGCTGCTGGACAAAGATAATTTGATCAAAGCAAGAATTACTAGAGAAATGATTAGTTTTGGTTTGGTCACTTCTGAAGTGGACCATGTTTCATCCGACGATTGGATTCATCTGGACATCCTGGCAGGCGTTTGTCTTTTTGCCCTGCACACTCAAACACACACACACACAGTGAAGTTTCACACATTCACTGCCTGGATCATAAACTCAGAACTGGACTTGGCCCCTGTGAGAAAGTCACCCAGAGTTCAGCAGTGTCTTAACAACAACGCTGCTGTGACACGACAAGCAGACACTGCACGCGCTCCAAGCAGGAACGAGGTCAGCGTGGCGAAAACAGCCTTAGGCGAGGCAACCAACAATATTCTCACAGACAAATGTCAGGGTGCTGAGAGCATCGCTTAGATTTGGATCATCCCTGCTGTTCTTTTCTCTGTTAAGAAGAACCTGCTTTAACAGGTAGGAGGAAAAAAAGCCTTTGAAACTATAAGAAAAGTTTCTGGCAATGATCAACATTTTTGTTGATTCACTTTTTAAAAAAACAAACACACTTTTTGTATTTCTTTTAAGTGACTGGTGTAAGGCAGACCCTTGAGGAAAGGACTTCCTAAATGACTTGCATGATAGGGATAAAATGACATTTGATTGTTAGCCTAGTCATACTTATAATCCTTTTTTCAGTCAGACACTCTTAAATGATTCATTCATTTCAGCAACATCTAGATTCAGAGTTTGTCACTCCAGCAGATAGATGTTGGGGTGGTGGAGGGTTTAAAACAGCAGGCAGCAACGTAATCAATCGGTTGTCACAAATTTTCATAATCCTTAATTGTCATTATTGCTCTAATGGATTCTACATGGATTCTACAAAACAAGCTATTTGAAGACTGTTTTCACTTATTCCCATCTAGATTTTACAGGTTAAGTGATAATTTCATTGAAAAAAAAGACAATGTTTTATATTTAAAATATAAAGTTGCCTAGATTCACCTGTGATGATAAAGTAAGCCTGCTCAAGGGCTTCATCTTGCTTCACACATGTTGTCCTATCTGCATTCAAAGTCACCTTACTATTCAAAGATCAGTCGCAGTGCTGAGTTTGTCTCTAAAGTGTCCTTCCCACCCACACGCCACACCGGTGTGATTTACTCTTCGGGTAGTTCACTGTGACTGCAAGTAGAGCAGCTGTGGCAGAGGTTATAGATCGTCTCACGGGGGGGGGGATATGTGTCGGGTAAAGAGATATTGATTTCTGTAAATTCAGCTCAGTGTGTAGATCGCTCCCACAGCCAGACCTCATGAGCTATTGATCAGCTTTTATTGACGGAGAGTCAAGGTCAGTATGGATGAGGAGACTTTCTGCTCTCCTCTCTGTTTCATTCAGTGGATGCGGGGGAACAAGGGAGCGTGACAGTAACAGACAAGGCAGGCATTACTTATTCACAAGCCTCATTTTACTGCTGCAGTAATGTTATGTGAGGATACTTGGTCAAAGAATATTTTGTCTGCAGAATAAGTCCTGTGTTCTAAATTGGAACTGTATTTGGCTAAATTAATGTCAATGCCACTGTTTTTTCCCCATTTCCCAGACTAATTGTGACCTTATCAGTTTAGTCTCATGGTCTCTCAGGCAAGAAGTCTGAGAGACCTAATGCTGAAGGCAGCAATGTGACACTGGCTTGGTGCTGACAAATGCACCCGCTTGACTAGAGCCAAGAAAAACAACAGGGCCCCTTTTGATCTAGTAGAGACCTTTCTCACTCATGCATAGATCTGACCATGATGCCGTCTATATTTGCAGCTCTTATTGGGTGATAAATCCTGAATAAGTGAATACTATTGTGATCAGAACATAGCTGAGGTTATTTGTGAATTGACATTGAATCAACTAGCGTTTGAAGTAAATGATCAAGTGAAAACCCACACATTGATCCATGCTGGCAGTGTAGCAGTGTGATTTGATTTGTTGAGTCACAATTAGGTGACTGTCATTATGAATTGCTATAGCTTTATCAAGTAAAACTAGTAAATATTTACAGAATGCATTTTCTCTAAAGCTTTTATGTAACTCGTATTACTATAAACTGTATTCTTTTGGGCACTTGTGGTCTTAGAACTTGCAGTTGATTTATCTTTTATCTATTGATTAGTTGCAACTCACTTGGCTGTGAGCTGCATGTCTAACAGTCCCATGCTTGTTGCATATTATATAAGCACACAAGTGACAGGAGGTTTCACACAGCTCCTATTCTCCTGTGTCCCTCTGGCCTAACACTGTAACAGTCAGGCATGAGGCAGCTGTCCTGCCTTCTACACATTAGCTGTACAGATTGGATAAGCCTCAGTTGTAAAGCTTCTCATTCCAGCGTGCACAGCTGTCACAGTACTTGCCCGCAGCAGTGCTGGCACATGTGTATTTGCCTCCAGAAGGTTCTGGGTTTCCCAGATATATATGTGCATTGTGCAGAGTCAAAAGGCCAACATGAGTGATGTCTGCCCTCTGGGTATCTGGCTACTTGCTACCTCTTTCCCATTGGACTTCAGATCACAGCCTAGTAGTCTCAATTGTTGCTCTTTTATGTAATGGATGCTAAATTTTTCTTCAAATCTTGTTATATTTTTATATTATAGAGGTTCTTGACCAGTGTCCAGCACTAACCTCACTCAATCACCCACATAGAGTTTGTGTAGAGGAATTGTTTTCACAAGATGGCCGTGTGCCTTTAGCTATGCTTGTGTCCTCTTTAGGAGATGGGTCATAGTCCAGGAAGGGAAATGTTTTGTAGTTTAAGTGCAGGTCTTGTTCCTTGAGAGCATGAATTCAGGGCCTCTAAAATTTTAACTGGCTCTCCACAGAAACTTCGGAATTTCCACAGCCTGAGCTGCCCTGGATTCACAGGCGAAGATGGCCAGGAGTCGAGCCAGGCTGTCCTCACTCTCAGGAGCACCACTCAGCACGACACTGACAACTCATCTGGAAATGAACACAGCTTTGAGGACGTTCAGCCTCAGACCAAAGAGGGCGAGATCACCCGAAATGTGCTGTCAGACACCACCACAGAGGAGGCAGACTGGAACTCCACAGATTGCAGCGACATGAAACCAGGGACGACCAATGGGAAGGACAGTGAGCCTTTCTGGGCAGGTCTGTGTAGCATGAGGAAGGATCAGCTTGGAGGTGAGCTCGATATTGAACAAATTGAGAGGAACTGAGTGGGACTGCTTTCTACCTGAGAGAAGCTAATTTAGGGGACTGAAGAAAAACTGTGCTGATAGTCTTAACGACAAAGCAAGTGGCAAGCTAATGCAGTGAGCGTTCTAGCACTTGTTTTTTTGTTTTTTCTCGTTGAGAGCTTTGAACAGGAGCTTTGTGTGCTAAACGCCCATTTTTGTGGACACTGTGTAGTCAGAAGCTACTCCCCCACTGTGTGGTATCTTAAACGTGTCTCAGGAGAACAAGAAAGTCAGGGAGGATGGATATGGTAAAAATAGATCTGATAAATATAAAAATGATATTAATGATATTGGCTCAGAGACTGGGGTCTTTAACATTTCTCTGTAATCCTGATTACCCTAATTGTGCTAGATTTGGAGAGAATTCACAGCAGGTTTGTAAAAATTCTCTGTGCTAGGAGGAGTGTCTTTTCCTTTGACGTTCTTCAGCAGTACATGGGTACATGATGGAGAAAAATAGAGACTACTTCAAGAGCTATTGTTAGTAAACCCCCTTTCACTTTTACTGAGCAACAGACTGCACGCACACCATCTATAAAGTATATTGAAGAGCTTAACATTTCACACAGTAACATCAGGCTTATGTCTGGATCTATGTTCCTGTATGTTTGAAGAAACATTGTGATGCTAATAGCGTTAATATTCTTTTTACAATTTGTAACTACAGAGTTATGTAAAACATGAGCATATTTCTATACAAATAAACACACTTTTAAAAGTTTCATTTGTAACTGCATTATTTAAGTGTCTTTTCTCATAACACAGGGGATGCCAACTTTGGACTATGTTTAAAGCAGATTTTAAACTCAGCTAAATCATTTTGCATTGGAGAACTTTAAAGGTTCTGTGACTGTCAAATCCTATTCTGGCCACTTGCATGTCTGCAGTTTCACCAAGGACCACAAATTCGAGCAGACAGAAAGAAAAAAAAATCATTGGGATTAGACTTGTGTAGAGGATCACTGAAGGTGATTAAAGCTGGATCAGCAGCTACATCCTAGCAGTTTTCAAAGTGTCCAAGCGTTAAGGTAGTACATCAGGTCAACAGCAAGCTTGCTTTGTGCACTTTGTCTGTTCTGACTTTGGTCTCCAGGGCCAGACTGTCAATGCAGATTTCTACTTTTACATCCTGAGGCATCTGAAGGAGCACCATCCATTCAGCTTCTTAACTACTTATCCAATTCAGGGTTGCTGGAGTCTATCCAAGCTGTGTAAGTGTAAGAGGTGTGATACACCCAGGACAGGTGGCCAGGCTATTGCAGGGCTAACACAGAGAGACATTCAATCAGTCATGCTGACATTCACATGTATGAACAATTTAGAATTGCCAGAACTAATATGCATGAACTTGGACTGTGGGAAGAATCTGGAGTACCTGGAGGGACGAAGAAAGAACATGTAAATTACACACTCTAAGGCCCCAGCCTTCCAGTCGATTTGAACCTAGAACCTTCTTGTCTTGAGGTGATGACGCTAACCGCTGCACTGGTGAGGGAGAGCATTCAGTGCAAAGCACCTAAACTGACTGATGCCTTACTGGTGGAAATATAAAAACTAAAGAGATAATTTGGCTATATACACATCTAAATCTATACACATATAAAACTTGTGAGTGCACTTGTAAGCTTGCATGTTCTGTTTTTCTTATCAGAAAAAAAAAAGTAATTTTTCAATAAACTAGCACATGCTTTTATATTAATGCATGTAATAACATTTAAAAAGCTAATAAAGTCAAATACATAATATTACATGATTATGGGGCATAATTGTGCATAAATACATAATTAGATTTACTTTTGATAAGTTTAAGGACATTTTGAGTAAAGTTGCACAGTACATTTTAATGCAGGCGTCTTTTATATATTTAACACAGTAGCAATGTTACTTTTGTTCAAGTAAAGCAGCTGAAAGACCTCTTTGACTAATAGGGGCAGAGCACAAGGACAGCAAGGTCATTGTTGGCGACATCTTTAACGCTACAATGCAGACTGACCCAATTAAGTTGCAAGAAAAGACAATCACAACTGTAGTAGTGGTACTACTGATGAGCCTGTGTTTGTGTGCTGAGGCGGGGAGTGAGTAGAGAGGACGCCAGGCAGAATTGGGAAGTCCGGTCCCTTTTTCTTTTTCTCTCTTTTTTGTTAGATGGCGGGTGGAGTAGCGGAGCTGAGCAACGGTTCACCCCAGAGACCTTCCTCCCTCCCTGCTTTGGGAAACAAAAGGGGCTTTTTCTCTGAGGAGCACAGTGACGTGGGAGGCGGCTGTGAATGTGGGCCATGTGTCAGGGCTGCTGCTGCTGCTCCGATTGTCTGTTTCCCCTCCCCATCTCTGGTGCCTCTGCAAATCTACAAAATTTACCCTGTTAAGTTTTTTGAATCACTGCTTCATGACAATTGCACAGTCCTTACGCAAGTTTGTTCACACTTGCAATGATGCTTGTCATTCTTTAAAAGCGTGAGGTGCCACTGAGGGAAGAAAGTCACCTCATTAAAGACCAGCTGAGTAATTTGAAGATTGCTTGACATGCTATACTCTGGGCTCAAATATCAAACAAAGCATATCTGCGGGTCGTCTGCAATGCCAGCGCATGCACTTCTAATGGACTCACTTATTGTGCTGCTGCATGAGAAACTTTTTGCTTGCACAGTGAGGTCATATTTAAGCTGTCAGAGTCCCGTGTGGTACACACAGCTCGCTTAACATTAAAGACCTTGTCGTGTACTGAGTCGAGTAGGAAATGGGTAAACATAAGCCTCGTTAAATGTGCTGTGCAGCAGCCCAACACACTCAGCCCCCCCCTCCTGGCCTTTAATCAGTGGAGTGACAGAAGTGACGAGAGGCTGTGTTCTGAGAGAAGATAGGAGTACAACAGGAGGGCTGCACCATGCCAACGTTGTGCATCACACTTGCTCATAGCCTCCAACAACACATACATAACAGGAAGGTGGGCACTCATTGAAGGTTATGCATGGTCTTAATGACAATTTGTATCATATGACATAGTTCAGCTCTAAAGCAACAGATGTCCCACAATTTTTGCATTTGTTTGCTTTTCTATAATAACAAGGTTACTCTGACAGTTTTTATTCCTCATGTACATTAATCTTTTTAGTTAATATTCAAATATGATGCATGCTTCACAGTATTTTTATGCCATTTTTCAGGGTGGAAAAGTCAAACCTAATGTGAAATGAGCCAAATATTGGCAGTAGTCTTGGGTTTGGTGCCAACCCCAGCTTGGCAGCTCAAATGCGGTAGAGGTGAACAGCAATTTTAGCAGTACCACCAACCACAAAACATTTCCAGTTGAGCAAGTGTTTTTATTTAAATTAAAAAAAGCGAGGAGCTTAATACTGACAACCCAAACAAAAGTGTGACCTCAAGCCTTAGGGCTGCAAACTTTTTTCTGTGCATACTGACTGGATGTCGTGTTCATTGCACTTTAATGGATTCATTCAAGACCAAACCAGGGACTTTTTGTGAGGTACTTCTTTGAAAAATGTATTCACTGTTGTGTCTTAATAGCAGAAGGCTGCACTTAAACATAAGAGGAAATAGAAAAGTCATAGATTAATATTCTTGACAATACCTGTTGATTACAGTCCAAGAGGTCTCCCTTCACAAGAGGATCTTTGAAAGTCAAAATCTTAGTTCTTCCTTGAGTCCAAATAAATTTCTTTCGGCTGCTCCCTTTAGGGGTCACCACAGTTGATCATCTGCCTCCATCTCACCCTATATCCCTTGCATCCTCTTCTGTCACGCCAACCTTCTGTCTCCACCTGAGCTGTTCCTCTGATATACTAATTTCTAATCCTGTCCATTCTGGTCACTTCCAACAAAAAAATCTGAGCACCTCCAACTCTGCCACCTCAACCTCCTGTCTTTTTTTGTGAAATGAACATTTGTGCCAAATTTAAAGAAGTTCTCTCAAGGCAGTTCTAAGATATTGAGTCTGTGATAAATGGAACAGAGGGATGTACACATATATACAGATAGATAAAACAGAATGCCTCTGGCTGTGACTGTAACTGGGCATAAAAAACAAATGGATGTCTTTGTGGAAAAGAGTCCCAGCAGAAACACAGTTCTAAAATTGAGGTCAGCTGTAAACCTCCTGACATTTTGCATACCAAAATAGTTTACACTATGGTGACATGCAACCATTGTTGGGGCATGCTTTGTGTCTGGGGAGGTAAAGCCCCTCTGATGCTTTAGTGACAAGTAGGCAGGGGTCGTGTCCCTAGAGGGGCCTGTGCTGACTGCAGCCACATTAGCAGAGCACAGACTGCTCAGTGTCTGAACTGAAGCACTTCAGAGGCTGCTTGTAAAGACTGTTGGATAGAGAATTGGGGTGGGGTTGGGGGCAGCAAAGAGAGGGAGGAAATTCAGGGTTTGGCTCCAAACCTAACAACTTCTGAAGTTTCAAAGCCCTCCTGCACAACCAAGAGCTGTTGGCACAGCTGCCCACAAGGGAAGGAGAGTGATGAAATGCAGGGAAACTGTGTGGCCTGGTGAGTAAAATCAAGAGGCCTCCTCCAGCATGTCACACTCAGAAGGGAGGGGATAAATAACTGGCTGCTGTAAAAACAAGTGCATGTTTCTATGGATAATGGTGCATTTAGAGCTGCAGGTGTGTGGTGTTGTCTGGTCAGCTGACCCTCTGTTTCCTGTCAAACAGGAAGAACCAAATGAGCAGAGATGAAAGTTCAAGGTAGTACACAGCTGGCAGTTGTTAAGGTGGGTAACTGCAGGTGTGTTACAAAAGCAGCAGTGTGTGTGCTGTGTAAGGGGAGCCTAACCCAAATAGATGACACATAAATGTGCTGTATATGAATGTTGTCTTAGAAACACACTGCGGGAGGGAGTACACGAATATGCACAGTATGTATATAATGAGCTGGGGGGTGGGGGTGTACTTTCTAAAAATATCTGACTAACTTTAGATTTAAATTAAAAACATCCAAAGAAATACACTGCTCAAAAAAATAAAGGGAACACTCAAATAACACATCCTAGATCTGAATGAATGAAATATTCTCATTGAATACTTTGTTCTGTACAAAGTTGAATGTGCTGACAACAAAATCACACAAAAACCATCAATGGAAATCAAATTTATTAACGAATGGAGGCCTGGATTTGGAGTCACACACAAAATTAAAGTGGAAAAACACACTACAGGCTGATCCAACTTTGATGTAATGTCCTTAAAACAAGTCAAAAT
>JASGAU010399289.1:0-30476 GCA_030220045.1 Australoheros facetus
TTGAACTAAGATAGAGAGCGGTGTCAGACTTGTGTGAAGCTGCACTGACTGCATCAGGCAGCTCCGACAATTCTGAACCAGATTAATCTGTAAACTGTTTAAATGGCTTTATTAAATTTAATAATCGGACTCCTTATTCTGATTGTCTTGTGTCAGTTCCTGTTCGATGAAACGAACACACAGAAACCTAAAGGCTTAAACAGCAACAAACACACACACTTATTATTTAAATTCCTTCAGTTTGCTGTGCCCAGCACTACTTGTTTAGATTGTTTTTGGCAAAGACTAATATGGAATTTTTAATTCTTGAGTCCCATATAACCCCATTTCCAAAAAAGTTGGGATGCTATGTAAAATATTAATAAAAACAAAATGCAATGATTTAGATATACATAAATCCATATTTTAGTCACAGCAGAGGATAGTGAAACTTTAAACTGAGGAAATGTAACATTTTAAGGGGGATAAAAAGGACATTTTGAATTTGATGGCAACAACATGTCTAAAAAGCTGGGACATGTTTACTACGACGTATCATTCACTCTTCTTTTAACAACAGTCCATAAATGTCTGGGAACTGAGGAGACCAGCTGCTGGACCTTTGTTGCCTCGTTCTTGTTTGACATAGGATTCTAGCTGCTCAACAGTTTTGACTCTTCGTTTCATAATGTTTTTGCGTCAAATGTTTTCAGTTGGTGAAAGGTCTGGACTGCAGGTAAACTACATGTAGTTCAACACCTGGACTCTTCTACTACGAAGCCATACAGCTGTTAGAGATGCACTATGTGGTTTAGCATTGTCTTGCTGAAATATGCAAGGGCTTCCCTGAAAAAGATGTCATGGATGGGAGCATACAGTATGTGGTCCCATCCCTTTACCTTTCAGCGTTAATAGTACCTTTCCAGATGCACCCCATACCATCAGAGATGCAGACTTTTAAACTGACTGCTAATAGCAAGCTAGATTGTCCCTCTCTTCACTCCATGTTTTCCAAAAATAATTTCAAATTTCAATTTGGCTGAACACAGAACACTTTTCACTTTCCCCTCATTCCACTTTAAATGAGCTTTGACTCAGAGTAGATGGTGGCGCTTCTGAATCATGTTCACAGATGGCTTCTTCTCTGCCTGATAGAGCTTTAACACGCATTTCTGGATGGCACAGTGAACTGTGTTCACAGACAAGGATTTCTAGTGTTCCTGAGCTCTTGCAGTGATTTCCATGACAGAATCATGCCTATTTTTAAATGCAGGGCCCTGAGGACCTATAGATTACGGGTAATCAATACTGGATTTTAACCTTGTCCCTTGCACACAAAGATTTCTCCAGATTATTGGAGTCTTTGGATGATATTATGAACTATAGATAATGACATACTCAAAGTCTTCACAATTTTATGTTGAGGGATATTATTGTATAAAATTTCTCTGCCCATCTTTACTACTGAGAAACTGCCACTCTAAGGTACTCTTTTTTTATACCCAATCACATTACTGACATAAAATGTTGTAAAATGTTACTCCAGTTTTTTCTTTTTAATATCACTTACTTTTCCAGCCTTTTGTTTTTTAAACCAAAGTGTTGGTCAGGGCACTCCTAAAAATGTCTGCTATGTATAAGTTTGCAGCCTAAAGATGGCTTGTTTAACTTGCAAGGAGACTTGTGGATTCACAGTAGCAACTTCCAAATACAAATGCCACAGCTGGAATACCAATATGGATGCGAGACTGGGGTGACACAGGAGGTCGAGCACATCATCTACTAATTGGAAGATTGGTGGTTCGATCCCTGACATCTCCAATCTGCATGCCAAAGTATCAGGATACATTTCAGGATACTTTTTGCTCTCTGATGTGTTCATTGGAGTATGAATGTGTGTGAATGTTAGCTAGAAAGTACTTAGGCATAGAAAGAAGTGCTTGTATGAATGTGTGTGAGGCATGTTGTATAAAGCGCTTTGAATGCTCAACGTAGAGGAGAAAAGCGCTATGTAAGAACCAGTCCATTTACCAATACTCGCCATCACCATTGAAGTTTGAGCTCAATCTCAAACTTTCTCCACTTTAACGTAACTCAAGATAAAAACAAACAAAAAAAAAAAACAATCAAACTAAATAATAAATGAATATAATGAAGTGCTCTGTCATTTCTGGCAATGTTGTTGGGGATATAAATTAAAATGATGAAAAGGTGACCAGTGATTTGATTTTTATTACAAAATCCACAATCTGTTTTTGATTTTTTCAGGAAAGGCTCATGATTATATAAAGAATCTAATTTTTTTCATTGTTTTCTCCATCCATCCATCCATCCATCCATCCATCCATCCATCCATCCATCATCTTCCGCTTATCCTGTTAAGGGTCGCGGGGGTATTTTCTGTTTCACAAAATTAAGGAGATTTTAGTTTCAAAATTGAACATATTTTCTATCAGTACAGTCAACTACTATTATTACTGAAATAAACAGCATTTCTCTCTCTCTCTCTTTGCTGCTATCCGTGACTATCCTGTGGCTATAAAAGATACACAGCAGGCAGCAGCTGCTATTTTACTTTTCTTAGTCTTCACATTCATATTCTTATTAAAATCAAAACCAAATATTTCTGAAATGTTGTGTATTCTTCTCTGAACATAAAAAAAAATTTCAAAAAAGGAATTGTATACTTTGCACATTGAGTGAGATGATAAATAGTTCCTTATAGATATCTTTATAAATCAGTGGTGCTTAATCATATGTAATGAGAGCACTGTATTTTTTAAAGAGCTAAAATACTATCAGTGCCAAGAATCTATCTAATCTGTAATCTCTTACACCTTTGCTCTATTTCTGTATCTCATTGCCTTTTGAGCTGTTTTGGTCTTTTATGTGTGATGTTATAGTACAGCAGTTTGGGCAGCCCTGTTGTTTTTAAAAGTGCTTTACAAATAAAGTGGTATGGTATGGTAAGAAGCCCTGAGTGCCCTTTGACTCATGAGCATGGTGTTTTTCTTGTTGTTTAAAATTGAAAAATTTCCCACAGTAAAATGGTGCATTCATCACACTCACTTTTTATCCCGTCATCCAATCACAGCAGAGGGGTGGGGCAAAAACTACGATCACCAACCATCAAATCCTATTTGTAGGCTGCAGTGCTGCCTATACCAAATTAGATATTTTGTGGGTCACGTGCTTAAAAGACATTTCTTCTGTGGTTATTCTGTTCATAGCAACCAAAGCATTTTAGATTAAAATAATTAAATGATCCCTCACGAAAAGTTCTCCCAAGGCCTCACATCTGGGTGTTTTCAGTTGCTTTGGTGTTCACACCCCTCACTTTGCTCACAATCAGTGGTGGTGTACTATAATACATGCTACAGTATCATAATACAGCTTGACTTTTCTCAGTGCGTCAGAGAAAATGCAGATGTAAGCCTTCAAAAAAAAAAAAAACCACAAAACCAAACAAAACTCTTCACGACCTTTCAGGGGCTCCAAAGAGAATTTGTTTCATTTGTCTGGGACTAACATTCATTGTCTAGCATTATTATTACTTCTGGCAGCAGGTGTGTGTGTTTGGGGATCAAGTCAAAATAAACTATGAGCATGTATAGCAGTGAAGGAACAGAATGGTTCATTGATGAATTCTTAATAGATTTTGGACAGCAACAGAATCCAGAGGATTAAAATGGCTAAATGATCAGCGTTATCAAGCACTGTAATCTACGGTTGTGGTTTGATCAGTTTACTGTTGACTTTTATACAACAATAACAGACTATCCAGACTTATTTACCATTAACAAGTTAGTCCAGTCTGCTAACTCAATAATTTCAAATGTAACTAATTATAAAAACAGACAAGTTCCAAATCAGTGATATGAATGTGTGGAAACTATATTAATATATCAGAGGGACAACTCAGATTAACCAGGTTGAAGACAAAGCACTCAAAGATTTCTAGATATAAACAGTATACATAGGACTGTTTAGAAAACTGGAACCAAATAAAATATACATATTTATTTTTGCAAATTCAAGACTTTTGTTAAATATATGTATTTTGTTCCTTTATGAGATTTTAATGATGCTTTTATTAAGCTAATCTGCTGAAGTCAGAATGGGGTAAGCACAACTCACACACAACTCATTAAGAGAAATGTAAAGTTGTGCTGAAACCGTTTTTATTTTAGACTGGATTGAAATCCAGTCTGGGACCTTTCTGTGTCGAGTTTGCATGTTGTTTGCATGGGTTCTTTCCAGGTACTTCGACTTCCTCCCAAAGTCCAAAGACATGCATTGGGGTTAGGTTAATTGGTGATTCTAAATTGCCTGTGAATCTGAATGTGAGCACCAATGGTTGTCAGTTTCAATGTATTAATCCTGGGACAGACTGGCGACATTTCCAGGGTGTACCCTGTCTCTTGTCCAATGACAGCTGGGATAGGTAAACATTAGCTGGCCTTTAACCTGCCAGCTCCGTAATATGAAGACAGTGTAATGAAGTTTAGGCGTAAGTTCCATAAGGAAGATCTGTTTTCACTCCTGACTGCTTTCCTGGGTGTTTGGTTGCTGGTTTTTTCTTCACATCACTTCTGCTTTTCCATGCTGTCAAACTCAAAGCTGATGTCAGTGTTCCAGTCCAATCGTCTTTCTGCCTGTGTACTTAAAGCCAATCAGTCTCCACTTTGCATACTTTAAATCTCACTGTTTACTTGTCATTCTTCCTTGCTGCCCTAATTCCTATCATCGCTGGGATTCTGTTCTGATTCAATGTGCGATTGGAGTCTAACCACCAAATAGATTTATTGAATTCTGTATATCAATAAATAATGTTCAACTTTTCAAAATGATCTCTCCTTATTGAAATATAGGATTGGGTGGTTGTGTGAATAGTTCAGCTAATACTTTGGTGCATTCACGGCTATCAGATGGGTGTCATCTGTGCTGTGTCTACCTATCCCTAACCTAAACCACATTTTTAGTCATAAGAATGCATCTGAGGTGGACTAATTCCTGCTGTGTGTGAGAGAAGACAACTGTTCATGCTGATTATCACAGCAATAGTTTCATTACTGCCATGCCAATTTGACGCTTTCACTTCCAATGAAAAGAAACAATCAGTGTCATAGAAACAGCAATCTACCGTCTTGTTCTTCCATATCAAGTGATCAAGCATGATCCTGACACTGAGGCTGAGAAACCCTCATGTGGATCTTTTGTTGGGTAACTAAGGTCTACTCTGTAACTACTAAAATAACAGAGGAGCAGCCATACACTGAGGCAGTCAGAACTAAATACAGAGGCCTACACCATAACACAGGTCATGTTCTTGGCCATGACTCCACACATGCTGCTTTGAGTGAGCCACAGAATGCACGTAGACAGAGAGGGAGAGAGAGGGCTTATGAGAGTGGACTGTCTCACCTTGTTCAGAAAGCCCTTGAGCACGCTGGCAGCTTTCACTGACAGAGACCTTGGGATCCGAATGGGCTTCTCAAGAATAACTGTTGGCAAAAAGAAGGACAGCAACAAAAGAGAGAGAGACAATTAAAAGGACAATCGTGATAGGGAGGAGAATGATTCACAGTCCAATCTGCCTGTGGGTGACCATGTCTGCTGCGTGGGAGTCAGAGAAAGGGCGGAGATACAGAGGACACTATTCTCTTCTCTCTCACACACACTTTTTGTGGTCTGCTAATAGCCTTGAGACTCCCACAGCTAAAGAGAACAAAATGTAGTGAAAAACAGTTTTTCCCTCAAAACCTAAATCCAAGGATGTAGGACTGCTTCACAGATTCCTCGCTTCGTTTTTTTAACATCTGAAGGTAATGTGAATACTATACACGAATACTCCACATCTGAGATCCAGTTTCTCCAAATAACACAAGTTATTTGGACATCACCAAAAAAAACATTTTGGAAAAAGAAGAGATGGAACCAAATGTCATCTTAGCCTGCTAATGTCATTGGAGACCTATGTTTGTGTGTCCCACCAATCCACACTGCAGCTACAAGGTTGTTCTAAAGCTACAATTTTAAGCATATTTTATACCGCTCTATTTTATTTTTATTTTTGATTTATTCTAGTTGCACGCTGTGGGTCAGGGGACAGAACATTTCGGTCCTGTGCATGTCTTGTACATACTGAAGAACTGACAATAAAGTGGACTTCGAGATGTGAGCTCCTGCCACTGATGTTTGTAATTGTACATTTGACGTGAAAAATTAAAGTTGTCCTGATGTGTTCATGCCCCAAATAATCTTTATTTATCTTATACTGGGCCTTGGTGCAGGCCTTCAGTTCCTCCACTGTTTTAAACAAGCTGTTTTAGCTCTGTCACCTCCCTTAAGCCAACTTTATTCTGATTGGCTTAGGCCTGTCTCTATAAACTATTATTTTGTATTCATGAATATTCTGAATTAGTACAAGGAAAGTGTTAGACAGAAAGACACAAGAGCCATGAAAAAATACAATAACAATAGCTTATCAAAAAATAATGACAGTGGGGATGAAAAAAAAGAAGACAAAAAAAAAATTCTGGAAAATTAAAAATTAAAGTGAAATAAAGAAATAAAATGACAATGGCTTTCATTAATAACAAAATAACGATAAAAGAAAATAAAATGTTTTTACCATTTTCTCCCTCAATTCAGTTTTATTTAAATAGCGCCTAATCACAACAACAGTCACCCCATGGCGCTTTATACTGTAAGGTAAAGAGCGCACAATAATACAGAGGAAACCCCAACAATCAGACGACCCCCTCTGAGCAAGCACTTGGTGTCAGTGAGAAGTCTTTGAATTCGGGGTAGCAACTGTTCGTGTGGCCCCACCATCCACTTTTTTATTTTTACACACAAAACTTTCACATTAAAGTTCAACTTCCTGTTGAGACTTTCCAAATAAACAGACAAAAATTAAAACCTTCTCAAACATGAAATTAAGAATGTGCATCAAAAATGTCATCTCGGTAAATCATGAAGTAAATATAAATGGCGCTTACATGACCTGTTTTGAAAGTATCTTTATGACTGTGTTATCGTATCTACATTATAATCAACCCGGTCCTTTTTGGCCACATCAACTATCTTTATAGAGCCGTGATGTTATATTTGTTGCAGCTTCTGCTGCCCCCTTGGTCAGATCTCTCTGAAAAATTCGTTTTCTTTTCCTGATAAATAAGAATATATAAAAGACACTTTGCCAAAATGTGACAGCAGCTTCTACCTGTGACAGGACTGTTCTTTCTCACTCAAAATTAATTGATATCATTCATGAGAGATATGTTTGACAGATTATAGGCCAAAAAGGCATTTACACCAGTTTAAATACAGAAAATGTTTTGTTTTTCCACTTGAGAAGTGCTCCGCAAATTTTTTCATCAGCCATATCAAGACACTCACTTCTTGCTATCGTACTCAAAGAAACCCAATATGCGACAGAGACTGCTTTGAAGACCAGCGCTGTGAGCACACACACACACACACACACACACACACACACACACACACACACACACACACACACAGACAGTGAGGTGCCGTATGGCCCTCCCAGCTAGAACTACTAGAGCGGAAAAAAATGATTTCAGTCCACAAGGCGTTTAAATAAACTGACAAACAGGAAAATGTTTTAGTTTTGTAGACCCACGATATGGTTTCAGTTAGTTATCGTTTTTTTCCTTTTAATTATCGTTTTTATTTATTTAAGTTAACAAAAATGCTGTATGTACACAGGGGACATCGGTGGAGGATTTCAGCTTTCAGGGCTATCTCAGAAAGTCTCCAAAAGTCGCCGTTAAAAAAGCACTAAATTTCTCACTAGTCGCTTTTTGTGAGAAAAAAACTTACTAGGGGTTCTGAAAAGTCACTAAGTTGGCAACACTGTGTGTCTCCTATGACCCCCAGCATGGGCTGTGAATGGTTAATCATTCAATCTTTTTGAGATTTTGAAGCAGGTCGCACACTTCTGTTACACAACACTGCCTCCATGAGTTAAAAAGAGGAATTGCATGCTTAGTTGTATGCATTGCTTGGGTCAGAGGGCCAAAAATAACACGTGTATGGACACGACGCACGGGCCATATAAAATCTGAGCTTGGACCATGTTTGGCCCACAGGCCGTAGTTTGGACACCCCTGCTCTAGTTGCACACCTCTGTTACTCACCTGTCGCTTTTACCGTGTAATTACCGCTGTCTTGCTGTCCTCATACATATCTGCCTTCCTCCTCTCCATCATATCAGCTAGCTCTCCCCCTTTATCAGCCATAGTCCCTACATTTAAAGTCCCTGCTCTCACCTCCACACTCCTACCTTTTTTTCTCTCTTGCTGCCTCCTAACGTGCCTTCTCCCCTCCTCTTCCTCTGTGTTCAGCCAACAGTGGCACAGTTTCCACTTGCACCCCTTGGCCAACAGCCCCAGATGCAGTTGTTAACCCGGGTCCCAATCAATCCAGTATGGATAGTATGGCAACAGTGTTATCATCACACCCTCACATTGATCAACTGTTGATTAAACAGTGTAGATTTTACCATTATATTTCAGTTCTTGTACATGTTTGATGTGAAAACCATTCTCCCATTGAATCAGTCTTTGTCAGTCTTTGGATGTCTATCTAAAGCACTGGGGTTGGCATGCGGTGCACTGATACCCAAAGTAGGGCCTGGCTCAGGGTCTAGCTAGGTGACATATGGTTGAGTGGCTCCTATAGCGAAAGGGTTGGTTTCCATTGGCAGACGTTCATCCAGGAACCTGCTGCCCTACCGGCAAGGCTGCCAGGAGAATGGTACTGGTGGCAGATGCTAGCCATGGTGTCGCACTATGGTCCTAACAGTCATAGCTATAACATAATGTGTCGCACTGTAATATGGAGGAATTTCTGTCACAGAGGACAGTGTGGGTGGCTGCGTAAGACAGGGAGGTGATAGAAAGGGGTGTGCTATGTAAGAAGACCATATGGCTCAAGGAAACACATGCAAGTAGGAGGACAGAAATTACTGAGGTTTCTCTATCATAAAGGTGCAATCACATGCAGTTTATTTTCTGCTGACTTCTAGTTCTTTAACTAGCCATCCCACTGAGTTTAAGATTAAATTTCGGTCTCTGTAAAATTTTTGTGGAAGTTACGGGATTGTAAAGCAGGACGCGGTGATGGAACATTTTATTCTCTCTGCATGTGATGATTTATGACCTGTGACCTTTACACAAACTGACTGTGGATCACTTCATCTGGGCATCTTACAATTGTTAGAAGGCAACTTTTAAGTTGTGTAAAGCTTTATTTAGTAACTAGCAGTGGGTATTTTGACTGTTGTCAACATGTATTTCACTTCTAATGAGCACCTGAGGATTGCTGTAAACAAGCTATTAGAATGAAAACAGCATTGTGATGGTGAGAGTATAGTCCTTCCAGTACCAGTAACAGATTGAAGTGATACAATAGGGAGGACTCACAACTCTGGAAAGAACAGCTGAAATGCACTTGTTACTTTTTTTTTTTAAGTCGTCTACCAGGAACATGTATTTGCAACAACTTTATTGGATGACCAAGTGCACTGCTGGATGGTGTTGAATAATAATAAAAAGAATATCAGTCTCTTAAAGAAAATTATTTTTTTCCACTTGGAAAGACTCAATTTGGCATGTTAATTCAAAATAATTAATTAACAAATTAAAGTTTAATTAGAATTAAATAATAGCCTGAGCTAGTGTGTGAGGCTGAGAGCTACCGGCTAGATATAGTCGGGCTAACTTCAATGCATGGCCAGGGCTCTGGAACCAGTCTCCTGGAGAGGAGCTGGACTCTGTTCCAGTCTGGAGTTGCCCTCAGTGAGAGGCGGTGAGCTGAGGTGGGTATTCTTGTAACCCCTCAGCTTGCTGCCTATACGTTGAAGTTTTCACCAGTGGATAAGAGGGTTGCTTCCCTGCGCCTTCGGGCTGGGGAAACGGTCCTGACTGTTTTTGTTTGTGCTTATGCGCCAAATGCCAGTTCAGAGTACCCACCCCTCTTGGAGTTGCTGGGCGGGGTGCTCGAGGGTGCTCCATCCGGTGACTCCATCATCCTACTGGGAGACTTCAATGCTCACAGGGGCAATGACAGTGAGACCTGGAGGGGTGTGATTGGGAGGAACAGCCTGCTTGATCTGAACCCGAATGGTGTTTTGTTGTTGGACTTCTGTGCAAACCACAGTTTGTCCATAATGAACACCATGTTCGAACATAAGGATGTCCATAACTGCACATGGCACCAGGACACCCTAGGTCGCAGGTCAATGATCAATTTTTTAATCGTATCATCAAATCTGCAGCTGTATGTTCTGGACACTCGGGTGAAGAGAGGAGCTGAGCTGTCAACTGATCACCACCTGGAGGTGAGTTGGATCAGGTGGCGGAGGAGAATACTGGACACACCCAGTGTACCTAAACGTATCGTGAGGGTGTGCTGGAAACGCCTGGCAGAGGCCCCAGTCCGCGAGATCTTCAACTCCCACCTCCGGCTGGACTTCGACAGCATTCCAAGGGAGGCTGAGGACATCGAGTCCAAATGGACCATGTTCCGCACCTCCATTGTTGAGGCTGCTGCTCAGAGCTGTGGCTGCAAGGTGGTTGGTGCCTGTTGTGGTGGTAATCCCCGAACCAGATGGTGGTCACCAGAGGTGAAGGGAGCCATCAAGCTGAAGAAGGAGTCTTATCGGGCTTGGTTAGCCTGTGGGACTCCAGAGGCAGCTGACGGGTACTGGCAGGCCAAGCTGAACGCGACTCTGGTGGTTGCCAAAGCAAAAGCTTGTTCAGTGAAGCTATGGAAAAAGACATTCAGATAGCATCAAAACAATTCCGGCAAACCGTCAGGTGACTCAGGAGGGGAAAGCGGTGCTCTAATCACACAGATTATATAGTGCAGGTGGGGTGCTGCCGACTTCAACTGAGGCTATAGACAGGTGGTCTAAGGAATACTTCGAGGACCTCCTTAATCCCACTGACATGCCTTCTGTAGTGGAAGCAGAGTCTGGGGACTAGGGGACTGACTTGCCCATCACTGGGGGTGAGGTCACTTTGGTGGTTAAACAACTCCTTGTTGGCAGGGTGGATGAGATTTGCCCTAAGTTCCTAAAAACTCTGGATGTTGTAGGGCTGTCTTGGTTGTCAGAATCTCATCTAAGCTTTTTGCGGATGACGCAGTCATGTTCGCTTCATCAGGTGGTGGCCTCCAGTTCAGAGTCAAACAGTTTGCAGCTGAGCATGAAGCAACTGGCATGAGAATTAGCACCTCTAAGTCTGAGGCCATGGTCCTCAGTAGGAAAAGGGTGGAGTGCCCACTCCGGTTAAGGGACGAGTTGCTGACCCAGGTGGAGGAATTTAAGTATCTCGGGGTCTTGCTCGCGAGTGACGGGAGGAGGGAGCGGGAGATTGACAGACGGATTGGGGCTGCATCTACAGTGATGCTGATGCTATGGTCATGAGCGTTGGGCAGTGACCAAAAGAACGAACTCACAAATACAAGCGGTAGAAATGAGCTTCTTCCAAAGGGTGGCTGGCCTCTGCCTTAGCGATAGGGTGAGGAATGCAGTAGGGAAGAGGTGAACATGCTCCTCTAGCTAACCCACAAATTGAAAAATAAATAATATTCTTGTATCATTAATACAATTCTAGCATTTGTAATAAAGTAAACTGCATGAAAATTGGATGAAAATTCTGTGACCAATGCATCAGCTATGGGCATGTATTCATGAGAGGAGTGATGCTGTGAAACTTGAACAGTTTTGCCAGATGACCGTGCAGTTTCTCTGAGTTTTTTCAGTGTATTGCACTAGTTTTGATTTAATAAAAGAGGGGTGCTGCCATTTTTTTTTTATTCACCTGATTGACTGAATTTGTTGTTGCCCCACCCCCTATTTCACAAATGAACAAGATACACACTTTTACTCATTTTCTTCAAACAGATGATGAGAAAATTCAGATAAAACAGCACCCCAGCTCATTCTGTACTTGATGCTTTGCCATCAGATTTAGACCTCCTTATACTGTCAGAATTATGATTATGACACAGTGTTCCAACAATAGAAAACATGCTCACAACTCTCCACAGTAAATCTAACATTTATACTTAGAATAAGAGCTGTGTTTCCAGAAGCCTCAGTGTGATTATTTGTCATGATCATGCATCAGTGCATGTGTGTGCAGAAGTACATCAATTCTTGTTCATACATATTACAGTCATGGCCAGATGTTTTGAGAATGACACAAGTATTTGTTTTCACAAAGTTTGCTGCTTCAGTTTTTATGGTGTTAATTTGCATATACTCCAGAAGGTTATGAAGAGTGATCAGATGAATGAAGTCCCTCTTTGCCATGAAAAAAATAATTCCACTATAAAATGCCATATACTGAATGGCTCTTTATAGCTTGAGGAAATGAAACAGAATATTAAATATTTAATTACAAAAAACAAAACAAAACAGTGAAGCCTCAATATTTCCTTAAACAACACTTTAGTCTAATAGTCACTGGTCACATGGGAAAATTTATAAAGATATCAAGACAAAGACACCTTTGTCACCTACCTTTTCATCTAGGGGACACTCAGGTACATTTCTATTTGGAGTTTACGTTGGTTTTTAAAGGTTTTTGTCATTTTTGTTTTTATAAAGCAAAGGAATGCTTTATGCTTTAAAAGATAAAATAATGTTTGGTACAAGCAGCAGCACTTGTTAGTAAACCACATGTGCAATGCTTTCAATCTCAGTTCACTGATACATTGTAGTTCATAGGTATCAATCACTACTCTGTCTCACCCTGAAAGAGGTACTCCTCTGTGTTCATGTCAGGATTGTCAGTAATGATGTCGAATGGGGACCTCCCAGCCATCATCTCAAACATCAGCACACCCAGGGCCCACCAGTCCACACTGAAGCCTAGGAGGAACATCAAATCACATTCAGATTGGGTGTGACATGAATAGCCTGTTCAGTTCTGCGTTTGGTAGCTGCGTTATACTCAAAACCTATCAATAAATCATAAACTGGGGCTGAGAAATGGCCACCAAAAACTAGATAACACTTAACACTGCTCCTATACTTACCATAGTCCTCTCCTCTCAGGATCTCAGGCGCTATGTAGTTTGGAGTTCCACAGAAAGTACTGGTGGTATCACCTGGTCTGATCCCCTCCTAAGATGTTGTGGAAGAGGAGGAAGAGAAAGAAGAGGAAAGAGACAACAGCCTTTGCAGAGATACTGTATATGCAATGTGTGTATGAATGGTAAAGTTAAAAAATAAATAAATAAAAACTATGTTAGACCTTCCAGTCAATACTGACCTACTGCATTATTGATAATAGTCCATCAGTTGCCCACACAGTGTACAAAAATGAATCAATACATGTCTTACCTTGCACATGCCGTAGTCTGTGAGCTTGATGTGTCCGTCATGGTCCAAGAGAACATTGTCCAGCTTCAGATCACGGTAGATGATGCCCTTTTCATGTAGGAAGTTCAAAGCAATACAGATTTCAGCAGCATAAAATCTGTGAAGAGAGATGCAGAGACTGATGAATGTGACAGGTTATCTAATGCCACTAGATTTTCACTTGTACATAAAAAAATTACAATTTTTACAGCCTTCCCAGCTGCACATTTTCAGTGACAATGTGAATAGATTTTATAGAAATGAATAGTGAGTCGTCTGAAACATAAGTTTGCAAAATCCACAACTTGATACCATTAATGTCCAGTTTACAACTTTTCTCCAAAAAAGCTGCATCTGCTCATGTTGCTGTAGAGTTTATGTCTGAATCCTAAAAAGCTACTTGTGTAACAGAGATAAGGCCAGCAGTGTTCTAGACATGATCAAAGGATTGACATGGTGCACATAAACAGCCCACAGGAGATGATCCCTTTCCATTCTGAACACTTGTCATAAGGTTTGCTCAGGGGTTACACAAAAGCTTTGATGATTAAATGCTAATTTAGGGAGTTAGCATATGCGTGAGGTCCACACAGGAAAAATGCACCCTACTCTACCCTACTCTGCATGCCAAGATATCCTTGGGCAAGATATTGAACTCTGAGTTCTTCCCAGTGCATTCATGTTAGATACAAAGCATAAGGATGTCCATAACTGCACGTGGCACTAGGACACCCTAGGTCGCAGGTTGATGATTGATTTTGTAATCATATCATCAGATCTGTGACCGTATGTTCTGGACACTCGGGTGAAGAGAGGAGCTGAGCTGTCAACTGATCACTACCTGGTGGTGAGTTGGATCAGGTGGCGGGGGAGGATGCCGGAAAGACCAGGTGCACCTAAACGTATCGTGAGGGTGCGCTGGGAACGCCTGGAAGAGGCCTCAGTCCGCGAGATCTTCAACTCCCACCTCTGACAGGACTTCGACAGCATTCCAAGGGAGGCTGAGGACATCGAGTCCAAATGGACCGTGTTCCGCACCTCCACTGTTGAGGCTGCTGCTCAGAGCTGTGGCTGCAAGGTGGTTGGTGCCTCTCGTGGTGGTAATCACCGAATCAGATGGTGGTCATCAGAGGTGAAGGGAGCCATCATGCTGAAGAAGGAGTCCTGTCTTGGTTGACACGCCACTGCAACATCACGTGGAGATCTGGGGTGGTGCCATTGAACTGGCAGACCAAGGTGGTGGTCCTCATCCTTAAGAAGAAAGACTGAAGGGGGATCACGCTTCACAGCCTCCCTGGTAAGGTCTATGCCAGGGTGCTGGAAAGGAGGGTCCGTCTGTTACTTGAACCCTGGATCCAAGAGGAACAATGCAGTTTTTGTCCTGGTCACGACACACTGGACCAGCTCTTTATCCTCTCGAGGATATTCAAGTGTGCGTGGGAGTGTGCCCATCCAGCCTACATGTGCTTTGTGGACTTGGAGAAGGCATTCGACTGTGTCCCTCAGGATATCCTGTGGGAGGTCCTGCGGGAGTATGGGATGTCTGGTCCATTGTTGCCGGCGATTCAGTCCTTATCCAACTGCAGCAAGAGCTTGGTCCGTATAGCCAGCAATAAGTCGGACTCGTTTCCTGTGGTTGTTGGACTTCGCCAGGGCTGCCCTTTGTCACCGATTCTGTTCATAATTTTTATGGACAGAATTTCTAGGTGTAGCCAGGTGGCGGAAGGCTTCCACCTTGGTGGCCTCAGAGTCTGCTTTTTGCAGATGATGCGGTCCTGTTGGCTTCATCAGGTGGTGGCCTCCAGCTCACAGTGGAACAGTTCGCAGCCAAGTGTGAAGCGGCTGGCATGAGAATCAGCACCTCAACCGGAAAAGCGTGGCGTACCCACTCCAGCTCAGGGACGAGTTGCTGCACCAGGTGATGGAGTTTAAGTATCTCAAGGACTTGTTCGTGAGTGAGAGGAGAAGGGAACAGGAGATTGACAGACAGATCAGGGCTGCGTCTGCAGTGATGTGAATGCTACACCGGTCTGTCGTGGTGAAGAGGGAACTAAGTGTAAAAGCAAAGCTGGCAATTTACTGGTCGACCTAGGCCCCACCCTCACCTATGGTTATGAGCTTTGGGTAGTGACCAAAAGAATAAGATCACAAATACAAGCGTCAGAAATGAGCTTCCTCCAAAGGGTGGCTGCCCTCTCCCTTGAAGATGGGGGTGGGGATTGCAGCCATTCGGGAAGGGCTCAGAGTAGAACCGCTGCTCTTCCACATCGAACGGAGCTAGTTGAGGTGGTTCATGCATCTGATCAGCTAAGATGCACTAAAATAAATTGTGGAAGTTATGAGACCGACTCACATTTTGACTGTTTTAAGAACCAAATGTAGCTGTGGGCCACATTTGCTAATCGTCTGTGAATTTCTTGGAGAAGCAAAGCAATTTTGTAGTGGTGGTATCTGCAATTGTTTATAGATTAAGTACCACTTCAGCAGAACAGAGGTGTATTGTATTCCTCCTCAGATCAATGTCTGTTGGTATTTACCACTGCTGACTGGTGGCACAGCTCCAACCAAGTCTGGCAATAACAATTCAGCATTTGTCAAAGCTGTTCAGACCTTTAATACTTAAAGCCTGCTTTGATATGAAAGTAACAGACCACATACAAGAACATAAAAATATATTTTTCTTGTGCCAAACATTTCTTCTGGATCACTGAGTTTTAAAGAGTAAGGGACTTTCATAAATATCTTTCTGTTACTAAGGCTATTGTTATGATAGTTACTCTATAAAGCCTTTATAGTTTTGGCCATCATTAGATGTAGTTGGAGCGCTTCTTTGGTGAGTCAGTAACATGTTTTCTCTCCATGTGTAGGTTGTGTGTATTCTGTCTCTGGGAGATAAGCCTTCATTAAAAATGACAAGCCTCTCACTGTCTGCCTGCTATAAATCCATGATTGTGAAACACTGAGGCAAAAGACTGCAGCGGAGCAATGTTTAACAGAGAAAGTCCCACATTGCTCCCCCACATTTTCACTGTGACAGCCTCCATTGTACACTGTTGTTTCTTTGCTGCCATCAGACTCATAGAAGCTGTGCCCTATCACCAGCACCATCCATTGCCCACCGGTCGCCTCCCCCACAGTGTGGGGGAATGCGGCAGGGCTCTCTCTAAGAGCACTGCTCATGAATATGTATAATCATTATGAGTAATTAACATGCTGCTTTGCACATGTACAGCTACTGCCTCCAGAATCCAGTGCCTCTCCAAATTACACAGCCTTTGATCCAGTATTTATCAGAGGCGCAGCTGGAGTGCCCCGCAAGTAGACAGCCACAATGAATTATGGGTGCTCATTATATTTCTAAAAGGTGGGAAAAGTGTTAAGTTAGGTTTTGGCAGTGTTGCCACAAGACCTGTTAAAGCTCCCATTAAGCATCTATTTTGAAGGAATGCTCTAAACATATGCCACTGAGAGACATTTAAACCTGCACAGAAGGCATACAGCATATAAAAGCATTTCCAACCAAGCACACACTTTAGCTGTGCTCCACTATAAAGCACAAACCAAAGGTTTCTGTTTAAAATAAGACACACCCACATCCTGTAGTAATATATCTAGCTTGAAAACCATTTATCTGATCTGCTTAGCAGGCATGTTGCTGGGTGCATGATGGTCAGATAAAACATTTTTATGATTGCAAAATTTCAACACTCTGACAGTATAATAATAAAACTAATTCTCATGAAGATTGCTGAACACATTTGAAATGTGATTTGTTTTTGCCCTTGCTGTCCTGTGACAAATGAAATTAATCACTTGTGTGATTTGGATTGGCAGTTCTCAAAAAAAGGTGCAACCAACAATATGTCCATTCTGCACAGCCATGTTTTGAACAGGTACAATCCCACACACACACACACACACACACATTCAGTGACTGTATCCTTACAGCTGCCATCTTGTCAAACCTGTATCTTTATGACTGCCTGCATGTAAATTACAGCTACATGAAAATATGGGTCACACTGTCCCTGAACTGGCTCTGCAACAGTTATGTCAAGTCGGTCCACCCGAAATTGTTCAAAATTGCATAAATGGGTTTTCTGTGTAACTTGCTGACTGTGCCATGTCAGTGTAACCAAAATCTAATCAGAAATGTACCCACTTCAATGTCATTCTGCGATCATGTAGCCTATTCCTAGAGGCCTCACTGCACTACCTTAGCCTGAAACAGGTCTATTTTATTATACCACCTAGTACTGAAGAAAATCCAGGGAGTAAACACTCATATATTTAAAAATGCAACCTACTACTAAGCATATTCCATGTGGGAGTACACCTCAACACCATGTACTCGATCTAAATAAATATTCTCAAATTCTGGACAGGGACAACATTTTATGTTGATATGTATGGAAACAGACAGTATATATCTGAATGTTTACCTTGCATGCTCTTCCGGGAGCTTCCTTTGTCGTTGCATATGAAACATCAAGTCACCACCGTTCACATATTCAATCACCAGAAATAACCTGGAAAACAGTGAGAAAATTTATCAGCCAACCACAGGTACTGTTTAACAAATAGTGTTAATATACACATAAGAGCATTAGCTGCTGGTCTTTATTGAATCAGAGGTAAAAGGAAACATGCACCTTGATCCGTTTGTTTCTTTAGAGAGCATACACTATATTGCCAAAAATATTTGCTCATCTGCCTTCACACACACATATTGACTGACACCCCATTCTTAATCCACAGGGATTAATATGATGTTAGCCCACCCTTCTGGGAAGGCTTTCCATGAGGTTTAGGAGTGTTTATAGGAATTTTTGACCATTCGTCCAGGAGTGCATTTGTGAGGTCAGACACTGATGTTGGATGAGAAGGCCAGGCTTGCAGTCTCCACTCTAATTAATCTCAAAGGTGTTCTACTGGGTTAAGGTCAGGCAAGTTCTTCCACACCAAACTGGCTCATCCATGTCTTTATGGAGCTGCTTTGTGCACTGGTACAAAGTCATATTGGAACAATAAGACCCATCCCCAAACTGTTCCCACAAATTTGGGAGCATGAATTTGTCCATAATGTCTCTGGATGCTGAAGCATTAAGAGTTCCTTTAACTGGAACTAAGGAGCCGAGCCCAACTCCTGATAAACACCCCCGCACCATAATGCCCCCTCCACCAAATTTTCCACTTTGTTATAACACCACTAACAGTTGATTGTGGAATCATTTAGTAGTAATGTAATTTCACGACTGGACTTGCACTGGTGGCATCCTATCATGGTCCCATGCTGGAATTCACTGAGCTCCTGAGAACGACCCATTCTTTCACAAATGTTTGTAGAGGCAGTCTGAATGCCTAGATACTTGATTTTGTAGAAGTGTGGCCATGGAAGTGACTGGAACACCTGAATTCAATTATTAATTCAATTATACAGTGTAAGACTGTTTAGAAAACTGGAACCAAATAAAAAAATATATATTTATTTTTGCAAAAAAGCCTAGTGTATTTTGTTTCTGTAAAAGCAGCTTCTGCTTTTGACTCAAAAGCTCTGTTTGATGTTACTGAATTAGTAATAATTTAACTGGATTATTATGGCATTAGTTCATTTTAAAAATTTCAGATTAAAGAGACAAAGCTGTCAATGTATTATCTTTGTCAAGAGGCTGCAGCCTTCAATATCAAAGAATGCAGGAGCATGCTTGTCATTTTCTTCAACATTCATGGTGATGTGCACCACGAATTTGTTCCTCAAGGTCAGATTTTCAACATCAATTTCTTGTATTAAGTGGCGTCCACACAGGAAACAAATAGATGATAAATGGACTGGTTCTTATATAGCACTTTTCTACTCTACATGAGCACTCAGAGCACTTTATAAATGTGTTTCTGGCATGACCTTTGGGCACATTATAAATGATGTGATGTGGCGACCAGAGACTAAGCAATGATGGACAAAATAACTGGTGGCGATACAAAGTGGGCGGGTCCTAAAGTAAACTTTTGCAAATTTGAGTCAAGCAATTGAAGCAACTATCACTGTGAGCCAAAGGTACCATTGTTTGATATATAAGGGATATATAAAGCTGAGGTAAATACATCTGAGGGTTACTTAGGCAACCAAAGCCAGAATGTCCTCTAGTGACCAACATCTGCTCTACTGTACAAAGCGATGCAAAATGAGCAAATCTCTTCATATGTGAATAGGACTTTGCAGGTGAGAGAGAATATTCAGCACAAATGACCTGAAAAGCAGCTGGGTGTTCCATCACAAAAATGTATTTTACTTATTTGGCCGCACTATCACAATTGTTACTCCTCACCGGTCCTCACCGCATATTATTTGGCACCCTGTGTTCTCTTCCTCTTTCTCAAAATAGAATTCAAGCTCAGAAGAAGAGTCACCATGTTGAAAGAATGGAGGAAATCCAGCATGTGCTGCAGATGGTGCTTCGAGGAGTGGATTGCTCTACAAGGGGACTACTTTGAAATGCTTAGCTGCCAAATTGTAAATTACAAACAGGTTTTGCTTTTTATGAATTTTTTGGTGACAAATCTTTTGCCTCAGTGCAACAGAGCAGGAAGGCTCCTTGGGCTTTATTTAGGTAAATGATACCTCAGGGGTCATTTCGATGTCTAGTGCAGTTATTCTTAAAGGTGCAAAATTGCGCTTCAGTCTCTGGCTCAGCTGCACAGGTGTGTGAGTGTTGGGACATTCCTGTCACCTGAACTTCTCCCAGGTGGAAAATGTTGGATCCAAGGCTAGCTATATGTACAGTGGGGAAAAAAAGTATTTGATACACTGCGGATTTTGCAAGTTTTCCCACCTAGAAAGAATGGAGAGGTCTGTAATTTTTATCATAGGTACACTTCAACTGTGAGACAGAATCCAAAAAAATATCCAGAAAATCACATTGTACGATTTTTAAATAATCAATTTGCATTTTACTGCATGTATTGTATGACTGTGTGTCTGCATGCTAAAACATGTATACTTATCTTTAACAGCTTTTATTCAAACTACAAAGCACTCTGTAACTATGTATTTTTAAAAGTGCTACAAAAACAGTTATTAGTATTATTATTTACTTAGACCACCAATAGTGAACCTGAATGATAAAAAACCCTGGCTTTCACTATTTGATGATGTTACTAGAGCTGTCAATTGATTAAAATATTTAATTGCAATTAACTGCATGATTGTCCATAGTTAACTTGCAATTAATCACAGATTTTCTGTTCTAAATATACCTTTACAGGATATTTTTCATGTTTCTAATGCTCTTTATCAGCATGGGAGTGGACAAATATACTTGCGTTTTGCAAATCTATATTTATTATTATTGCAAAAATCCAAAACAATAACAAATACAGTCCAGATTATTCTCCAGAAAAACCTCAAAGGTACTGCGTGCTCATAAAATATGCCAAAGGTCTGACTACTGCAGTCATCAGTGGTCAGTGCGCTGACTTTATGTTCAATCTCCCACTGTCTTGCTACTTGCATAAAGTGCTTGGTGTACATGTCGGTGAAGTGCCACTCCTCTGTCCTCATAACAGTCAAAGCATGTGACCCAAGTTCCCACTGTGGTCCAAAATAATGTGCTGTTACCCCGAGATAACTGTGATTACTTAGAGAATTCCGGTTGTCTCCAGTGAGCACAACCACGTTTGTCCCAAAGCCTCCTCCACTTTTGATTCTTTAAACTGAATTAAGCTGAACCTCTTCACAATGATTCTAGAACAACACCAAAGTTCCACAACACAAAGGTACAAGATACAGACTGCACAGGTCACATTACTGAGATATGTTAACATTTATGATAATAAATGTTATAAAAATAACTATCCTTGTGAAGAACGGGCCATCCAAAAAGTAGCATTGGCTGAAGGTCAGGTAAAAGAACTGTACCTGACGGTGCTCTGAGATATTGGAAAGTGGCAGCTTTTTCATCCTCTTACCGGCTTTCTGTCTGGAAACAGGAGTGGAGGCCTACTAAGAAAGGATTAGTAGACGCCTGCTCAAAGACATGCTTCTCTGTCTGCACCCAGTCAATATCCTGCAGAGATAAGGGTAAACAGACGGAGAAAGACAGCATTAAAGAAAGAAAATGTATTGATCAATTTCTGATCAGCAGGTTTTCTCAGACAAATTGATGGAGTTACAGAAGGTCACACAAGGGCTGGCACTCTTGAACAACCCTCACACAAATGGCTGGATCATTTAAAGAGGTGGACCTTGAGTGGTTTGCCAAAAGATAACAGGGCAGTCAAACCCATATAAAAAAAAATATCCACCAGTCATTAACAGAAAATATGGCTCAGCATAACCTGTTGAAATTTTCATTCTGATGGATTCTTTTCTAAAAGTGGAGCACTGAAGAAAATGTCCCTGTGAGCCAAATCTACTGACTCGCCAGATATTTGGACACGTACCTTTGTAAAGTCAAACAGATTTGTTGAACAGTGAAACAGAGGGTCACTGCAAGCTTGCAGGCTAGTCATTTGGCAGTCCCAATGTAGGCTGGCCTTAGGGTATACCTTGCTTTTTGAACTAATGAATTTGTTAAAAAAAAAAAAAAGTGACTACCACATTTTATTCAAAGAGACTTGAAATTAGCAATTGAAACCTTAATCTGTGAAACTAGAGAAACAGCCCTCTGCTGGCTTCTTGAAACAGGTCTCTCTTGCAAATGAGACACTGAATCTCAACGGGACTACCCATATAAATAAAGGTTACATTAAAACACATAAATAAAAAAAATAAAAAAGAATGCTGATTTAAGGCACTGCAATGCTGACTTCGCTTATCAGATTGGGAAGCAAATTCCATCTTTTGCATACAGTTTGCAAGTTTTCTACTTTCCTTGAGTTAAAATACTGCCAATACTATCCAAAGCTGTCATGAAGGCAAACAGTGGCTACACTGAGGTCTCTAAAATGTAAATTGTAATTTTAACAGTTTTGTTTGCTACATAATTTCACGTTATTTTAGAGTTGTGACATTTTCACTATTGTGTTGTGTATCCAAACTTTGGATTTCTACTGTTTCTCCATTCTAAATCATATATATAAAAGTTCTACACAATAACAGATTCCTTCAGAACAGCCAGGGCGTAATAGGTTTAGCAGCCTGTTATGGCTGGTGTTCATACCGGCCAATTTTATTTCTATAACTCCAAATCACGGCAAACAGCCGCCTCACGGCCCGCAGCAAGGATGTTTAATGCTGATTTAAAGCATCGTTAATTGGTGATAGTTAATACATGTGAGCTGCAATCAAGTGTTTCTACATTTTGAGCTCTCCATCCTGTGCTCGGTTTCAGTTTATGGTTAATTTATATCAACACAATAGAGGATACATCTTGTGTATATGATGTAAAATTCATTCTGGTCAATTCATTGCTGCATCCAGCCATTATAATTATGCAGAGTAAATCATCATAACACATGTGATATTGGTCATTTCAGATCATTTGGTTGTCAGTGTAATCAATGGAAAATTACAATCAAAACACTGGAAGAACTTCACGATTTCCTCAAATTGTTTTTATTGGAGGGAAAGTGAAAATTTGTCCATCTATGTGGGACACCTGAAGCTGTGCAGATGTTGTATGATGCAATAGTTCTGGCCTCATGAGCTCACTGACTTTTGTCTTTTTAAGGAGTTATATGTTGAGCAATATCGCCATCTGGTGGGCTTACATAATACAAACACAGAGTTGACAGGATTCATGATTTGTCTTTTCTTTATTCAGATCTGTTTCATCTCTGTAACTAATGCATCTCAAAAAAAAAAAGTACTGGCTAGAAAATGACACATGCCTATGTAACAGTGCAGGTGGTCTTCAAATGATCATGTATGTTTACAAGAGACACAAGAACTAAACTGCGTACGGATAAAAGAAAGTGGTGACGTATGTATAGACCTGAATTGGCCTACTGTAGAAATTAAAATTTTATTATCTCGTGAGTGGAAGCCACATTTAAGCTGAAAATTCAGAGGACTGTTATAGGAACAACCCTGAACAGATTTCTCATGGAAGGAATTGTATAATGTCTATTTTAGTTCATATTAGGCCACCTGCTGCCAAGCATGGAACTGGCCATTAGGTGGCGGCCTTCTGGACCATGGCCAACACGTGTACAGGATCGATGTTAAAGTTTTCTCCCTTCAAAATAATCCTTTATCTCAATTTGAACTGCATATTTTGAGAAAAGACGATTACACTTGTAACCATGCATGCTTCCATACTGAACTTAACTTTTGTGTGTGCAAACTCTTAAACACTGCCGACAACGACTTACCCGTTTCCTTTTTATGGTTTAGCTCTTACAGGAAAGGGAGTTTTCAATATGGCCATGAGGTTGCACTCATAACATACCAGATCAAATGATAAAATGACTCTTCATATAATACAAAGTTTTCAGGTTTCACCGTGGCTATCGCACACAAATCTTGACAAATAACAGAAAATATCAACCTGCTTGTTGGGTTTTCACTAGTAGAAAATGAAAATACAGACATGCAATTTGGCTTTTGTGATGTTTGTTTCTTGTGAATAAAATATGATTTTGCCCTAGGAATTAAGAAAACATAATTCCCCCATCAGCTACATTCACATCAATAAACATGCATGTTTCCAGCTTTAGGAGATTTAAGCAGACTTGTACCATTTTGAGATCAATCTCACATCATGTTCATCTGGTAAAAAGGATGTTACACCCGGATTATATCTGCTCCTTTGACTCACCCACTCACTTATTCCTTCTTCCTTCTAAGCCTCTTTTTTTCCCCCAATAAGCTCTCTGCCACCCCCACTCCATATTTCCCCGTCTTTGTCCCTTTTCCTTTTTTGCTCATTCCTTTTAGAAGACTCTTCCAGTCTCTGGCTCAGGTCCAATCATTTCCTTCAGTCAATCCTAATTCTCATTTTTCCATACATCTTTTCCTGTTGTATCTGCACCGTGTCCTCCCAACTTTTATGCTTCTCTCTCCTCTGATTATTGCTCTAAGACCTGTTACATAGTCCAGTGCTTCCAAATCTATCTCCAGAGCCCCACTGCTTTAACGCAAGGTCAAAAGAATTAAACAGACTGCGTCATGCAAGACTAGCTGCCCTCTAAGTCTTACAAACATTATTCAAGAAGTATTTCAAATTCATCACAGTCTCAATGAAATCTATCCTACTGTTAGACTGGACTGGTGCAGAACCACGGGCCCAGTTCGACCCTACACGCAACAAACAGAGATAAAAAAAAACAAAAACAGAGGTCTAGGCCGGTGGCTGGGATGTACCACTTTGGGGAGGCAATTTGATTTAAGTACGGTGACAGATCCTGACATCTATTGTGTACGTGGATTCATGTCAAAATCACTGGGTGCAGATGGTGGAACCCTTTGCCACCAGTGTGCGTTGACAGTCTATATACAAGAATCACTGTTGTCACCCCAATCTATTGCTAGGCAATCCAAAAGGAAAATAGTTTGCTCCAGATATGTGGATTTGTAGACATGTATGAACAGCTGAAGGGAAACATCACACTTCTGTGCTTTTCCTTAGAAATCTGTTTCATAATACAAAGCACCTCTGGCAAAGATCAGTTTTTTGGTGATATGTTTTTATAGGCTTTAATTTTGTTTACTATGTGCCAAATAAGGAAAAGGTATATACAGTAAAAGGTGGATGCAGCCTCCAGGTCTGAAAAGTCAAATCAACCTAAGTGCCTAAAATTTGCATTCTTCCTAATGTCCAGCAGGTGCTGAGTCCTCTGGTGGTAAAATAAATCTGATTTTACTGAAGTCTGTGAGAAAAAGAAAATTCTCTAATGCTAACTTGATGTGGCATCTTCCTTATTAATTTATGTCCTCAATCACTAATGTTAAGTCTTCTGTATACAGCACAGTGGCCAGTTTGTAAATTTTGGCCTCATTTAGAGTGAAACTCAAAAGATTGATAATTCAGAGATTAGTGCTTGGATGCTCAGTCAGATCTACCCCTTGCTTGTCGTGCCCAGTTTAACAAAAAATAAAAAATAAAAAATCAAGACGGGTGAGGTGACTGTCATAAAGCCAAACTCAGGACTGTAGTAAAACTGTAGTCCAAAAACCTGTAGTCAAGAATAGCCACACAGATTACACAAAATTATACAGACTATACAAACCCTAAGGTTAAAAAAGATTCAATACCAAAATTCAACAGATTTGTTTCCAACCTGTCAGCTGAACTTTTTCAAGGCAGCCATTTTGAATCTACAGAAAATGCTTACAAACAACATTTATGAAGGTTCTGTTCTATTCAGATAAAGAGCCTTATTATTCATAATTCACAACACTGGTGTTCACCAATCAAATAACAGGTGAAAATGCTTCCAGGAAAGGAACACTGTCTGACTGCTAATTTTTGTCAACTTGTTGCAGTGATACTACAAGCCCCAGCTTCAGGCTAATGTACTTCTTACAAACTGGTAAAAGCAGAAGTGGTGAAGGCAAGTCTAGAGCAGCATTCCCATTCAGGGACAGTACAAATGAGCTTCCAACAATGAAATTCACTCCCCTACAAAAGTATGGGAACAGTGAGGCCAATCTCATTATTTTTGTAGACTGAAAACATTTAATTTTGACATTAAAAGATGAATATGAGACATAAGATCATTCACTCAGCTTTTATTTCCAGGTATTTACATCTGATCTGATACACAGTTCAGAAAATAGCACCTTCTGTCAGAAGCCACCGATTTTTCTTGTTAACAAAAGTATTGGAACTGATTAATAAAGTGAACAAGACTCAATATTTAGTTGCAAATGCTTCGTTTGCAGTAACTGCATCAAGCCTGTGACCCACAGACATCACTACATTTTTGCATTCTTCTCCTGTGATGCTTTTCCAGGCTTTCAGCACAGCCTCTTTCAGTTGTTGTTTGTTTTGGGGGGCGACTCCCTTCAGTTTCCTCTTTAGCAGGTAAAATGCTCTGTAGGGTTTAAGTCTGGAGATTGATTAGGCCAGTCTGAGACCTTCCAGCAAACACGTTCAAATACTTTTGGAGGGGAGTGTGTCAGTGCTGTTTTTTTTTTATTTAGAAATGACTCTACAGCGATAAAAGGGTCTGTGGGGTGGCCTATAGTTCAGAAGAATTCAAGTGCTTGCTCGGTGGGGGTTGTCTGATTGTTGGAGCTTCCTCTGTATTATTGTACAGTCTTTACTTTACAGTATAAAGCACCATGGGGTGACTGTTGTTGTGATTGGGCCTTATATAAATAAAATAGAATTGAATTTAACTGAATTGAATTGAGGGAGAAAATGGTAAAAGAAAGGAAAAACATTTTATTTTCTTCTATCATTATTTTTGTTATTAATGAAAGCCATTGTCCTTGTATTTCTTTATTTCACTTTATTTTTTCAGAATTGTGTTTCTTTGTCTAACATTTTTTCATCCCCACTGTCATTATTTTGTGTTTGATAAGAAAATTGAGCTATTGTTATTGTATTTCTTCATGGCTCGTGTGTCTTCCAGTGTAGCACTTTCGTGTACTGATTCAGCATATTCATGCATACAAAATAACAGTTTATAGAGACAAACTAACAGTCATTCTTGACATTTTAAAAATGGAATCATGTTTTTAGCATTTAGTATGCGCCACCCAATGCCAATTTTCTATGAAACTATGTAACTGTGGTTTCAATCTTTACATTTGATTGAAATTTGAATGGATGCAAAGAATTAGCAGTTTAAATTGAATTCTGTTGGCAAGTCACAGATATAAAATACCTGGTATCTCAAGTCAAACATTAGGTCCTGAAACAAAAACAATAGGTACTGATTTGTTTAGAATATGTTTAGAGTAGGAAGCCAATATGATGCCAAGAAAAATATTCTAAATAACAGAACTGCACTTCCTTTGCAAATAGCCATGGCCTATTTCAGTCACTTCATCATCTACTGATGAGTTTCTTCCACCACTCGTGGAAAGCATTTTACATTTCTTGCCTTGATTCCTGTTGGAATAAATGCACAGTCTGCACAGGCGAAACCCAGATCAGAAACTGAGTGTAGACATTCAGTGCTATTTATAGTTTGAATAATCCGTGTAACAGGACACACCTGTAAGATACACGTTCCAATATTTTTGCTCACAAGAAAAATGGGTGGGTTCAGACAAAAGGTGCCACCTTCTGAACGGTGTATCAGATCCAGATGTAACTACCTGCAAATAAAGGCTGATGTCGATGTTTTGTCTCATATTCAACTTTTGAGGTCAAATCCAAATGTTTTCAGTCCATATAAAAAAAAAAAAGAGATTGGCTTCACTATTGCAATACTTTTGGAGGGGAGTGTATGTACTCTTGCCATCTCTGTGAACATGGGTTTGGACTTTGTATTGATCAGACATCACTGGCATGGTGCACAAAAAGCCTCCCATCTTAATGCATATCTTTTTCCTTGTTTTCACTACAGCCTGGTAGTATGAATTGTACCACCACTGCCAGGAGGTAGCTGACTAATTAAACATAATTGGTACAGTGAGAGTAGATGTTACTGCACAAACAGAAGAAACATGCAAAGCCAAAGTGAACTACAACCTTCAAAAAGTTCTGAAAAAAACAAAGCAAAACGAGGACCAGGTAAAGCTACTATATATGCTATAGCATTTCTGACTGAAATGGCTATACATAAATACCACATCAGAGGAAGGCTAGCTGTCAAGGTACCTTGGGTTTTCCCACTTAAATTTAAAAAAAAAGAACGAAAGATGAAGACATTTTGCCACATAACGGACAAAACACGAGACGAGATCTTCGGTCTGTCACGTTCATTCAAACGTCATCTGTACTATTGTTTAAGGACCATGACCACACTGGTCTGTTTGTCTAGTCTACCCTTTGTGCACCTGTATTTGTGACATCTAATGAGTACTTATTGTCTCACCTCATCATCGTGGACCAGCTCCTTCTTCACCACCTTCATGGCGTACATCTGCTCGTTCTTCTTTAGACGAACCAGCAGAACTTTGGCATAGCTGCCACGTCCTATCACTCGAATCAGGTCAAAGTCTCCCAGCCCGAGAGCCAGTCCCTGGGACAGCTTAATGCCATCGATGCCATCAACTACTGCTTTGATGTCCTAGAGGTCACAATACCATCAATAGCATAGTTACTATTTACGTAGAGGAATGATCACATAATGATTTTCAAATAATGGGCAGCTTTCACACTTATCATCATTGATAAATTAGCCTGTCTCACCTCTGTCTCATCATCTTCTGCTTTATTTACTGCACAGTTGTGTGGTAAAAACGGTACTGCAAAAGACAGATCCACATAAACTATTAACATTTGTAGATTTAACATGCTCTCCTTTTTCTTAACCAGCAGAGGGAGGTAGAGTACACAAAATGAAGACCATCAACTCAGTTATTACCAAACTAGGTTAATCCACAGGAAGTCCCAGAACATCTCATATCGGAGATCCCCAAACAGTTCACAGCATCAGACCAGCAATGTCATTTTGACAGGATTTAAGAGACTTTTCTGTGGGACCCCATCAGAGGGCACAAATGTAGCACATCAACAACTCAGTGTTACATAAGTGAATGAGAGGTGAAGAGACTGGGGGCCAGAATTACTCTTTTAAACAAAGTAGCCACTCTATTATTCACTTATCTGGGAACTCCTGATATCACAATGAAGGCCACTGAGGACTCCTTGATAACACTCTTGTAGCTTTGATCTCAGTTACAGATTGTACTTTACACGCCACATAAACTACAAATAGTGCTCAATGTGGCACTAAATGAAACTGTGTACTGTGGACAGCTTTATGAAGGAAAGCACTGTTCTTAATTGCTTTCAGATTTAAACTAACAGGAGCTTTCTCTGTTTAGTTTATGTACTTTAGGAAGTTGTGACATTTGATAGATGTGACAGAAAACAAGCGCAAATTCCCAACAAGGCACACAGAGATTTTACAGGTCTGTAAGTATTAAGACTTCATTAGGACCTTCAATTAGTCTGACACAAGTTAGACAGCTTTGTAATAATAAAGACAGACTTCTTTTCATCCTAAAGGTTTGCTACCGTACCCCAAGGCTAACTGTGGACTAAGAGCCATGTTTCTATAATGAGTGGCACTGGCTGATCAGTGACACCAAAGGACCAAATAAATAAATAAAAACATAACTTACTACAATATCTTGTGGCACAAGTACCGAGTCATGCTACAGCAGCTGAGCTGTGCTCCAGGTCTCTGCTGATTTCATTATACAGGGTGGGCCATTTATATGGATACACCTTAATAAAATGGGAATGGTTGGTGATATTAACTTCCTGTTTATGGCACATTAGTATATGGGAGGGGGGAAACTTTTCAAGATGGGTGGTGACCATGGGGGCCATCTTGAAGTCGGCCATTGTGGATCCAACTTTTGTTTTTTCAATGGGAAGAGGGTCATGTGACACATCAAACTTATTGGGAATTTCACAAGAGAAACAACGGTGTGCTTGGTTTTAACGCGACTTTATTCTTTCATGAGTTATTTACAAGTTTCTGACCACTTATAAAATGTGTTCAAAGTGCTGCCCATTGTGTTGGATTGTCAATGCAATCCTCTTCTCCCACTCTTCACACACTGATAGCAACACCGCAGGGGAAATGCTAGCACAGGCTTCCACTATCCGTAGTATCAGGTGCTGCACATCTCGTATCTTCACAGCATAGACAATTGCCTTCAGATGACCCCAAAGATAAGTCTAAGGGGGTCAGATCAGGAGACTTTGGGGGCCACTCAACTAACCCACGATGACCAATCCACTTTCCAGGAAACTGTTCATCTAGGAATGCTCGGACCTGACACCCATAATGTGTTAGTGCATCATCTTGCTGGAAAAACTCAGGGAACGTGCCAGCTTCAGTGCATAAAGAGGGAAACACATCATCATGTAGCAATTTCGCATATCCAGTGGCCTTGAGGTTTCCATTGATGAAGAATGGCCCCACTATCTTTGTATCCCATATACCACACCATACCATCAATTTTTTTGTTCCAACAGTCTTGGAGGGATCTATCCAATGTGGGTTAGTGTCAGACCAA
>JASGAU010399290.1:0-22411 GCA_030220045.1 Australoheros facetus
CCATCACAGTACAGAAACAGCATTAGTGAAGGTTACAAATGATCTTCTTACAGCCTCTGACAGTGGACTCATCTCTGTTCTTGTCCTGCTGGACCTCAGTTCAGCATTCAATACTGCTGACCATAACATTTTATTACAGAGGTCAAACTGTGAGACGCGTCCCACTGGTGGGGCGCAGGGTCATGACAACCTGGGAGAAAAGTCATGCGGAACAAATGTTGAACATCGAATTAATTTTCACAGGAAACAGCTATCCATTAAGCCAGATGACACACACCAATTAGTTAAACTGCAGGAATGTCTTAAAGACAGAGGCCCAGATGACCTGGATTATCTCCGACTCGCTTCCACAGCATGCCTTTTGTCCTGTCTCCCTCCCCTTACCCTCCACCCCACCCGGTCACGGCAGACGGCTGCCCCTCCCTGAGCCTGGTTCTGATGGAACCAGGCTGATGGAGGTTTCTTCCTGTTTGCACTATATAAATACAATGTAATTGAATTCTCCTCTGTCACACCAACCCTCTGCATGTCCTCCTTCACTACATCCATGAATATTCTGAGGTCTTCCTCTTTTCCTCCTGCCTGGCAGCTCCATCTTCAACATCCTTAGTCCAATATTTCCACTATCCCTCCTCTGCACATGTCCAAACCATCTGAGCCTTGCCTCTCTAACTTTGTCTTTGTCCCTCTAATGTACTCATTTCTAATCCTGCCCATTCTGGTCACTGCCACCAAACATCTCAGCATCATGGTTCGGAAGTTACGTGTCGGTGAATTTCGATTCAGTTTATTTGCATATATGAAATTGTTATTTCTGGATCAAATAATGATTTATGTAACTAAAACAAATTATTTCTTTTTTCCTTGCAAACAATAACAAAAAATAACTTTCCTTAAACCTAGAAGCCACAGTAAAAAAAATAAAAAAATAACTGATGATCAGTTGATCAGTGCCTACTACACATCACCTGAGAAGTCTGTTATTGTTTCGCTACTAAAACTCAATACAACACGACATTGCTCAGAAAATAAAGCTAACAAAATAATCCTCTTCTGATGAGATTCATGAGAACAAAATTAATCAGCATCTACTTATCACCTCGTGCTACTGATTTTCAGCAGGTCAGACCTGAGACCATCCCAGCTAATCACCAACAGCTGGTTTTAAGCTAACATTATTTTATTATTTCACACACACACACACACACACACACACACACACACACACACACACACACACACACACACACGTATTCTGGCTTGCTTCTGCTTTCATTCCTCCACCTGTTCCCTACTCTCACTACAGATAACAATGTTGTCTGCGAACATCACAGTCCACAGAGACTCCTGCCCGTCCTCATCTGTCAGCCTGTCCATCACAAAAAAGAAGGGGCTCAGAGCAGACCCCTGATGTGCAGTAATCCCACCCTCACCTTGCACCCATCTGTCACACCAGCTCCAGCCTCTCCACTGTCTCGCTGTCCTCCTACATGTCCTGCACCACCCTCACATACTTGACTCTGGACACTAACATATGCACTAATGTGGTATAATTACTAGCTCTGATCACACATGCACAGGTCTGAGATCTGGGGAAAATGTCATGGCGAGGGTGGAAACTTTAAGGGTGTACTGGGTGTGTCTGTTTACGCTGCATTTTTGATACAGCTGAATACATTTTTTTACTATTCCTGCCGTCAAACAACAGACCTACTGTGAAACACTGATTTAAACGCACCACGTTAACTTCAGGGGGAGTAGTAGAATATGGGACCTTTGAGGATTCTAAATTTGTGCTAAATGTTTGTGCTTTTTCTTTTTTTTACAACAGACATTTGAATGTGCTGTAGCAACAGAAACCCTGAAACATATGAAACAAATTATATGAATACTTTTACAGCCACACGGAGGCCTAATTATAAATGAAGCAGACACAGAGCATGTAAAATTGTTAATGTTTGCCATCTTTATTTTCCAAAACAAGCCTCTGGTTATTTGGGTTCTAACTCTTAAAGAGCTTCATTGTTTCAGTGTATTAGCTAATTATCCGTCTGCAGGGAGAATAACATGGCAAACTGGAGTGCAAAGCACCAGTCAGGGGAGACTCAGTAGAAGATAGGATAGGATATGAGAGGATATGCAGTCAGGTTTGTAATAAGCATTGCATCCAGTCATTTGATTCATTTCTAATATTAAAAAAAAAACAACATAATACAGGATTGTCCCAGAAATGTTGAAATGATGTGTCACTAACACATTCTCGCATTTTAAAACCACTTGGACAGCAGAGAGGACTCGGATGTTGTTAAACCCCACCTGCTGCGTGCTGCTTCTTCTGCATCCAGCTCATCATTCTGTCCAGTAACAGCAATGCCCCCGTTATGAGCCGCTCCCTTTATCAGAGTCAGTGCGGTTTTCCTCGACAAAGGTTGTTCTTCGTTTTCCGTGTGGACGGTAGTGTGGTGAAGGGGTTCCTCCAAGTCCTCTTGGGTCCCCAAACTAAACTGAGAGAAAGAGGAGGATCAGTGAGGGGGAGGCATGTGCAGACGTGGTTACAGGCTATCAAAACCATCAACATTTTTTGTGATTCAAGCATTCACGCCATGACCACCTTATCAGCAGCTCAGGTACCTGAGTGCATTTTGCATACTTTAAACCGTCTAAGTCGTATTTTACCTGTGGCTGGATTTCAGGCGGCTCCGTTGGAGTGGCGGCCGCCCCTTGCCCTTCGGTCTCAGACTCGGCCTCTTCCTCGTCTACCTCGTGTATGGTGGGTGTAACATCAGAGGGCGGCAGTGAGGTCTTTTTTTTCCTCCGCTTCTTTTTGCGCCTCTTCTCCATGCTGTGCACCCTCTTCCGTAAACGCTGGGGCGCAGGCAGGTGGGTGGACAAAGGGTGGTGCATGTGGTGAAAAGTGTGTCTGTGATCTGTGTTTAAAAAAAATAAAGTCAAAGGCCGGCCACGATATCAAATGGTTTCTTCATATCAGTTAACTGAGCAGATAATTCCACATCCTGTGCAATGCCTTGTCCCCTTGTGATGTGAATGACTATGCAAGTAGCTGATATTTCTCTGAATAGATGGCACATTACTGTTCAGTTGTCCTTTAGTTTTGAAACTACACTCTCTGACCACTTCATTAGGTACACCTTGCTATTATTCATTTGGATTCCGTTTTTCCATCAGAACTCTCTTTATTCTTCATGTCACAGATTTTGATTTTGGTTATTTTCTCTTTTTCAGACCATTCTCTGTAAACCATGAAGATGGTTGTGTGGGAAAATCCCAGCAGCTCATCAGTTTCTAAGTCACTTAAAGTACCTTAAACCACCCTTCTTCCCCATTCTAATACTCAGTTTGAGCTTCAGCAGGTAGTCTTGACCATGTCTTCATGTCAAAATGCACCGACTTGTTGCCATGTGATTGGTTGATTAGATTAGATTAAATTAGAGCATTAACGCGTAGTTGAACAGGTGTCCCAAATGAAGTGGAATACCATTTTCAGAGTAAACTGATTCTGCAAATAGTAAGTCATGGATGACAGCAGTGTCATCAGGGGAGGCTTTTATAGTTTTTAACACACACCCTGGTGTGTACAGAAACAAATAGAGCTGAGTGACATGGACCAAAAATCATACCTTGGAATTAAAAAAAAAAATTTTTTAGCTCAAAGGGTATACACAATATGTCAGTGTTTTCTACCTTTCCTAGCAATATGTGAGAGAACACAGACGTGATTAAAATAAAATGCAAACAGAAGTCTCTTCCTGAAAATTGTCGGTCTCCAACACTTGGAAATAGCTAATTAGCATATCCATGTGAGCTGCATTATATTTGCATTTTGCCTCATGTCAGGATGTGTGAGCTCTTTATATTTGGTTCTCTCCTGTTCTCTGTGTGCACACGTGCTTTTTAATGCAGCCAAAAGACATATTCTTCTGTTTCTGTTATCAGACAATGGAACAATGAAATAGTGATTGAAAGGTGGCTGATTAAAACTGCACCGATAATCAGCAATCACTTCCAAGTTATTTCCAAGCGGCTGCTCTGGTGTGCTGATGGAAACTGTGCGCTTCTGAAAAAAGATGCTTGAAAATTTGCTCAATAAATTGGAAACTTTGAGGAGAACCTCAGACCAAGTAGGGTGAGGTCTGCACACAGATGCAAAGAGAGAGAGAGTGATGGGATTCTGTGGACAGTCTCAGAGTAGAGATGTAAATGCTGGCAAGCATTATGGAAAAATGGGTTATGTAACATCTCCTTTGAGAAATATATGGATATACCTAAAAAAAAGCAGATATACCTCCCAGCCCTGGGACCAAATAATGTTTGCTTAAGTTAAGGCTTTGAATTCCATTACATCAGACATGCAGAGCAAAAATGGTGCAATGCTCAGATGACATATTCTCTTCCCTGTAAGATATTACAAAGACATAACTACAAGTAACTTTGAGCTTTTGTTTAACATACAAAGTTTCAGAGCATGTGGCATCTATCAGCTCTCTAAAACTAATCCACCCTTATGCTCAACATACCCAGTATATGGCGCCGTGTTTGATTAGAGCTCTTGACATAACTATGATGAACAGGGTCAGCATCACCTTGATTACAGTACATGTGCAATTATAAACACATAGACACGTCACAAATAATTTTCAGCCAGTGGAAGGAGGCTATGTCAGCAGCACTGACGATGATGATGCCAATGCTACCTAGCTAGCAACAAGCTAGTTTTTTTAAGCACTGCAGATCAATCCATGTTGAGGCGTGTCGTGTTGTTTAATGTTGATGCATCTTAAATTTTCATCTTCAATGTGTGGACAGAGGCACAAGTTGCAAAAGCACTTTGTGACTGTTTCCTTGTCTTGAAAAGTGCTATCTAAAGAAATGTTATTTACTTGCTTGCTTCACACAATCTATTAACTACTGCTGGTAAGTACACAACTAACTATGTTTGATTCTGAGGCAGCACTACATGATGAAAATTCAGATGCAAGTACAGAGTGTACAGAGTGCACTACATGAAAATGGAAGTATCTGAATCAAGTACGCTGTCTTTGTTTAGCCCTTGGCATGGTTGTTGGTGCCAGACGGTCTGGTCTCAGTATTTTAGAAACTGCTGATCTGCTGGGACTTTCCCACACAGTTATCTCTAGGGTTTACACAGAAAACGAGAGAATATTGAGTGAGTGACAGTTCTCCGGGTCAAAACGCCTTGTTGATTCAAGCTGAAAGGACGGTAACAGCAACGCAAACAACCACTTGTTACGACTGAGGTTTGCAGAAGAGCGTCTCTGAACATTGAACCTTGAAGCAAATACTTAAAGCTCCTATCAGCTAAGAACAGGAAACTGAGGCTGCAGTTCACACGGGTTCACCAAAATCGCACAACAGGAGACTGGAAAGATGTTGTCTGATCTGATGAATCTCGATTTCTGCTGCAGCATTTGGATGGTACAGTAGGGTCAGAATTTGGCATGAACAACACGAACACATGACTCCATCCTGCCTTGTATCAACAGATCAACCTTCCAGTCTATAAAAACTACAATGCCAATGAAAATGAGTTTTGGCCAGTATTATAAGGACAATCAAAAATATCAAATGTCAAATTAATAAATGCATTCTTGTCAGTGCGGCCTATGTGTGATGCTGGTTTACCAAAACAGTTTTTGACACTTACTGTGTAAGTGCAGCTATACTATCATGCGTACACGTGTACCTGGCAGCTTTGCTTACACTCAAAGTCTTTCTCAGTGTAGTGTCGGCCCATCCTGTCTCCACTGGTTGAAGCGGAGTCGCTGATGATGTCGGCGAAGCGCTCCACAGACAGGGCTTTCTCCCAGTTCTCTTCCTCCTCTTCTTCCTCCTGTTCCTCCACACATCCATCCTCGTCTTCCTCTTCCACCCTTACCTGGAGGACAGCAGAAACAGTTCCAGTATGAGAGAAAAGAGGATGAAAGATGCACGGCAATAACTGTATGACAGTGGTTCCCAAAGTGTGGGCCGCGAACGCACTGCTGAGGGGGGCTTTCAGAAATTCAGTTTTGTTTTTTGTCTTTGTTTTTTTTTTGTAATCTTTATTTCACCAGATAAAATGCTCGAGAACGAGTTCTCATTTACAAACATATTAATCACTCACAAGTATGCATAATTACATATTCACATAACATTATGGAGTTCCCCATGGGATTTTCTGGTTTTTAAGGGGGCTGCAGCCCTCTTGACTTTGGGAACCACTGCTGTATGAGATATAGCACAACTTTGTATACAAAATGTATAAAATATCCAAAGGCTAATCTTGCCCCAGTCAGTGAACTTTGGCTTTAAAAAGAGAGTTTTCCAGTTTGCTATAAAATCTACAGATGACCCTTTTGCAATAATGAAGAATGCAGAAAGTTGCCACCACTTTGCATGGATTTTTAACTTTATGATTACATCAATTGCACTACCTTGATTACTATATTGTGTATATACAGTACCAGTCAAAAGTTTGGACACACTCACCCATTCATATTAATGGAAATCTAATGAGAGAGAGTCCTTTAGTATGACACAGCTTGGCTCATCAGAAGCAGCTGCCACATGAGGAGAACATTCATGATAAATTAAAGTAAAATGCTAATTTGGCATAAATGCAGAATATTTTATAGGAAAACTGGTTCATCAGAAACGGACTCTAAAGTTTACATTTCCAGATGTGATTTGTATTCAAGCCAAAGATTTCGTTTTGCTTCTTGTAGAAACACACACACACACACACACGCACGCACGCACGCTTTAAAACAAATCTGCATCATTGGAATAGGCACACAGTGTCTGTATATTGTCCGTTACATGCACAGAGGACATCAAATCAATACAACAAAGTGCTAAACAGCAAAGAACTAATGCACTAGACAGCCCCTGGAGACAGTGGAGACTGATGGGAGTGTCCTGCCTCAGCTATTTGGTGCTCCTGATAGGTCAAAATCACTGGCACATGCTGCTTCCTCTGCCTCAGATTGGTGCTGGCACAGTGCGTACTTTGGCTCCCGCTCAGTGGTCTCAGATTGCTCTGTGCCAGGGCTCCATTACTTCCTAATTACCAGCAGGATGAAGGGACAGGATGCATTTAATGATCCAAGCTACCTATCTACACAAAGCTGAGACAGATGTAGCTAGGCAGAATAAAAGAGAGAACTGAGCGAGCAGTAAACGCCTTGTTTTTACTGCACGCCCATCTTAATTTTGTCCATCGTTTAATGTGCTGTGTTCCAACGAGCCAGTTTCCGCATTCATTTCCTCATTTCCTTCACCTGCTCTGGTGAGGATTGTTCATCAGTGTAAGACCCCAAATTTAATAGTCCTTACATAATGCAACAGGGTACAATATTCTAGGGTGAGTTTACTACAGAGAAGGGACTTCTGCTCAAGCTAGGTTGCTGCAAGTGACTCAAAACTCTTTCATGTTAGCTTTGAAGCCAGAAAGGGTAGAAGGACACAGGAGGTGGGCAACCCCGGCCCAGGTGGTGGAGGCATTATATGAACAGGAGCAGAACCACAGACAGTGGCTTACAGTGATTCAAGGTGATTTAAAATATTGTATATTTTAATATTTCAGTATTGTATGCCCAAATGGAAAACAGAACTGCTACACTGAAAAAGGGAGAACAAATCCAAAATTGATATTCCTTTAGTACAGACATTTTAAGAACAGACTCCTATATTTCTTATATATTTCATGAAAATTCAAAATCTCTGCAGCTGGTTTGAACCATTACGAGGAGGAGAAGCTTCAATTAAAATGGCCCAATCAACACAGATCCTCTCTAAGCTTTACTCTAAAAACTGCACGACATCTACTACAATATTAATATTTTACATTTTGTGGTAGGGTGAGCCAGAGAAGCATTTAAATATTCATCAGCTGCTGACGAGTGTTCAGGAGGGGTGTATGTGGGGCCGTGCTATGAGTTTGCCTTGTATGAGAGGATTAAGTGCACTCGCGTTAGTGATCAGGAAACACTAAGTGAAAGCCATCTGGGTTCTGTACGGTCACCTCAGATATGAAGGTGAGATCAAGGTGAATTAGGATTACTGTTATAAATGATAAGCCACTAAAATTTAGGCTATTGCAAAGCAATTTGGCTCATGTTACAATAATGTTTTAGCAAAATAAACACCCACAAAATGGCAGCGCATCTAACCACTGGTCATGTGGTCGACCAATTCATCATCTGTCTGAAGCAAGCTGTTTGAGCCTCCTCCTTCCTCTAAGGCAACTTTCTGACATGCTGGAACATTTAGATCAGCAGCAAACAGAAACCCAGCGTGATTGAGATGTGATTCTGATGGGATGTTATTGACATAGGTCACATGACCATGACCAGTAACAGGTGACGTAAGATGGTGCTGCCCTGTGTTTCATTGTCTGATGAAGAGCAGATGGGCTTGAAATGTCATACAATATTAGATGCAATAAAAACTATTAACTCTTCTATGGTAAAAAAATTTTTTTTTTTTTTGGCTCTGCACCTGCCCCACATGGCAGTGAAGATGGGCATGGATTTTTTTTCCCCATTGCTGTCAATTGCTGGGTGGCTTAGTGGTAAAAGCCGGCGACCACATACACACGCCGCGTTGCGGTGCGGGCGGCGCGGGTTCGCGTCCCGGCCTGTTGTCGATTTGCCCGCGTGTCTTCCCCTGTATCTTTCCCCCATTTCCTGTCTCTCTCCACTGTCAGGAAAAGCTGCTGTGGCCAAAAATCACAAACAAACAAAAAAAAAAACATTATTTAACAAGCAAGAACCTCCTTTCTTTTTGCTGAGATCAGATTCAAGTGCTGATACAGGATCAACTAATGTTTTATAATTTAGAAAAAAAAAAGTTCTCAGTAGTAAATATAAGCAGTGGAAATAAGCTTCCTCCAAAGGGTGTCTGTGTAGAGTCGCTACTCCTTCACATTAAAAGGAGCCAGCTAAGGTAGCTTAGGCATCCGACTGGGATGCTTCCTGGACACCTCTTAGGGTGAGGTGTTTTGAGCATGACCAGTTGGAAATGGATGAGATTTCCATCCATCCATCCATTCTCTTCTGCTTATCCTTTTCAGGGTCGTGGGGGGAGCCTATCCCAGCTGTCACAGGGCGAGAGGAAGGATACACACCGTACAGGTCGCCAGCCTGTCGCAGGGCTAACACAGAGACACAGACAGCCATTCACACCTACAGGCAATTTAGAGTCACCAATTAACCTAACCCCACTAGCTGCCTGTCTTTGGACTGTGGGAGGAAACGGGTGTACCTGGAGAAAACCCACACAAAAACAGGGAGAACATGCAAACTCCACACAGAAAGGCCCCGGCCAAGGTGGATTCGAACCACATGGTAAATTAGATCATGCTCTTTTCTTTTCACAATAATGAAAATGAAGCTTAACTAAATAACCATGAGGAAATTTAATATTGAATTAGGGTCCTATCACTGTATGCTGATTATCAAGAGAGCAGCTTAACAAGCTGTACTTGTACAACAGCACTTAAAGTATAGTAAAAACTTTATTTCAAGATGAACTTTGCACATCAGGTCACATTAGTTGTATCAAAGTCTGTGTTTAAGTTTAGTTAGTGCAATAATTAGTGCAATAAATTAACAAATTAAAATAAAATTGATGACAAATCTTTTCAAAACAGTCAACATCTTACAAAGCAACAATTAAAAACTTATAATAAAGTTTGTTTTTGGTTTATAAAATTTTAAGGCAGCTGTAATTCATATTTAAGAGTGTAGTACGTACGTAACAGTATGACATCGTATATCAAGAAAACTCTACTGGGCGCTAAATTTAAAATACGAAACATGAAACACTTTACTAATTAAAACTCAGGCTGATTAAAAAGTAAGAAAAAAAATGCTTTTTGTGTGTTTCCCAGCTGAGTCCTCCTCTCTTTGTTGCTTCCTTCTCCTGTTATTTAGCTGTGTTTAAAGCTGCTTCCCACTCCCTTCATGTTGGGCCTCTTTGATTTAAGGAGCTGGCACACTTCCCAGAAAAACAAATCACAACTAACATAAATGTCAGCATCAGTGTTTTGCTTTTCTTTTCACTGCACAGCTGATGTTTATGAGCAATTATTTAAAAATGAACAGTTTGCATATGTATGATGTTTTAAAACAAAATGAGGAATGGCGAGCTCTCCTCAAATATGGTGCAATTACACCGTGCACCCAAAAGCCTCACAAGCCCTGATTATTTCTGTCAATGCCTTTGCATTCTCTGCAGAAAACCTGAGCAGCATTAAAAAGCCTTTGTTTGCAGTATATTGGCACACTTATAGCTGCAACATGCTATCAAATAGAAACAGTTGACATACAGTGGGGAAATAAGTATTTGATACATTGCCAATTTTGTAAGTTTTCCCACCTACAAATTTGTATCGTAGCTACACTTCAACTGTGAGAGACAGAATCTAAAAAAAGATCCAGAAAATCACATTGTGTGATTTTTAAATAATTAATTTGCACTTTATTGCATGAACTAAGTATTTGATCACCTACCAACCAGCAAGACTTCTGGCTCTCACAGACCTGTTAGTTTTTCTCTAAGAAGCCCTCCTATTCTGCACTAATTACCTGTATTAATTGCACCTGTTTGAACTCGTTGCCTGTATAAAAGACACCTGTCCACACACTCAATCAATCACACTCCAACCTCTCCACCATGCCCAAGACCAAAGAGCTGTCTAAGGACATCAGGGACAAAATTATAGAGCTGCACAAGGCTGGGATGGGCTACAGGACAGTAGGTAAGCAGCTTGGTGAGAAGGCAACAACTGTTAGCATAATTATTAGAAAAGGGAAGAAACACTGTCAGTCTTCCTTGGTCTGGGGCTCCATGCAAGCTCTCACCTTGTGGGGTAAGGATGATTCTGAGAAAGGTCAGAAATCTGCCCAGAACTACACGGGGGACGTGATCAATAACCTGAAGAGAGCTGGAACAACAGTCTCAAAGATGACCGTTAGTAACACACTACCATCGTGGATTAAAATCCTGTAGGGCACGCAAGGTCCCCCTGCTCACGCTAGCAAATGTCCAGGCCCATTTGAAGTTCACCAGTGACCATCTGGATGATCCAGAGGAGGCATGGGAGAAGGTCAGATGAGACCAAAATAGAGCTTTTTGGTATAAACTCCACTTGCCATGTTTGGAGGAAGAAGGATGAGTACAACCCCAAGAACACCATCCCAACCGTGAAGCATAGGGGTGGAAACATTATACTTTGGGTGATAGGACAACTGAACAGTATAGAAGGGAAGATGGTGCTCTAAGAGCATTGAAGATGGGTCATGGCTACCAGCATGACAATGACCCGAAACACACAGCCAGGGCAACTAAGGAGTGGTTCCATAAGGAGTGGTTCCATAAGAAGCATTTCAAGGTCCTGGAGTGGCCGAGGAAGCCTCCAGACCTGAACCCAATAGAAAATCTTTGGAGGGGGCTGAAACTCAACATTGCCCAGCGACATCCCCGGAACCTGAAAGATCTGGAGAAGATCTGTATGGAGTGGGCCCAAATCCCTGCTGCAGTGGGTGCAAACTTGGTCAAGAACTACAGGAATCGTCTGACCTCTGTAACTGCAAACAAAGGTTTCTGTACCAAATGTTAATTTCTGTTTTTCTATTGTATCAAATACTTATTTCAGGCAATAAAATGCCAATTAATTATTTAAAAATCATACAGTGTGATTTTTTTCAGATTCTGTCTGTCCCAGTTGAAGTGCACCTATGATAAAAATTACAGACCTCTCCATTCTTTGTAGGTGGGAAAATCGGCAGTGTATCAAATACTTATTTTCCCAACTGTATGTTGAGGAGATGCTGTAAATTTATCATCTTAACACTTCAATGCAATGGAACTGATGAAGCATCCAGAGATTACCGACCAACTGGAAAGCTCTTCTCCTGGAGCTACATCTGCAGTATCCAAAGGTATATGCAAATGTATTAACAAAAAAAATGTGTGCAATGCGTTATTGTGTCATGAGGTAGCAAAAGGCTAAATTGTGCAGCCATTTAGTAAATGGTTAAAGTATACTTCTAATAAATAATGTAATAAATAATCAGAGGAATTTACTAGAATACATGGCTTGGCTAAAGGATCAGTGTAGATGACTGATAAATATAATGGTAAATGGTATTAATAGCAATAATTTATAATAGTTAGCTAACCTAAAGGGTAAATTTGGCAGCATGGAAGAGCTACAGAAAGATGTGATAAAGAAAGGGCTGCCTACAACAAATTGTGCATACCTGAGGCCTTAGAAACTACCAAGGAAAGACTCAGTCTTGGTTAACCACTTGAAGAGGTATATCAGAGACCTAGAAGGCAGTAGAATAAACCAGACATTCTTCACTGAATCATCTAAGGTTAAAATAAATCAAATACAGGCCACATTAACACCACGTCATGATCACAAGTATATAATTAACTACTAGCAGGAATGAGCATTGCCTCATCTACATCCATGCGCCTGTCAACATCTAAGGTAGTTAACATCAAACTGCACCTGATGCTTCCATTGGAGAGTGAGTGTGAATGTGGTGGTTAGAAAGTTCCTAAAAGTATAGCATGAAAAACTGTATGAATGTATGTGTGAATGTGGCTTACAGCAAAAAGCGCTTTGAGTGCTCAGCGTAGAACAGTCTCATATAAATGCCAGTCCATGTATCATTTACATTAGATAGCAGCACCAGTAGTCTCTGTGGCGACGCCGACCTCTGGGCTTTGCTTTCACGTGATTCGTGCACACATGCCTTCATCACAAACCATAAAAACATAGCCTCGCCTAGCAGAATCAATCAGTCTATAGAAGGATAAGAACTGTGCTCTCTCTGTTTGTGTATTTAAATACAGAGTTGAGAAGTAATTGAGGGTAGAAAAACGTCGCCCTTTTCTGCATCTAATCATATTTCCTTCAAACCAGTGGCACCATATGCCATTTGCACTTTGGAGGACACAATTCCCACTGTGCATGATGACACATCACCTACTTAGCTGACAGAACTGTTTCTCCCTGAGATCACAGGCTATTCGATTTTACTTGCAGAAAAGCTAGAAAGCTTTCTGCAAAGCAGGACATCAGCATTTTCCACAGACCTGGGGTTACTCGTCACTGCTTTGAGACACTGGGGGGAAGAATTTAGTCTTTAAGACGTTTCGGTGCTCTTTTCCTTCCCGATAACCGTCTTGCTACTGTGTGAGGAAATGCCATCGCTCAGAATACGAGCAGGGATCCACACCCAGCCACACCAGTGTCTAAATAACAGGATTTTATAGCAAAAATCAACTCATTAAATTGAATCTCTGCAATCTGCTCAACTTCAGTGAACTCTTTTATGCAAATACGGTCTGCTCATTATGCATTACTGACCTCGAATAGAACAGAGTTTTGAGAATTCAAACAGAGAAGGCAACTGAGCTTATTAGCAGTTTTGCACAATCCACTTAACTTCCTCTGCCAAACTATAAACTGCTCCAGCAAAAGCACTTGCAGACCATTATAAGAGCAGATGGTGCACATATGTCTCCTGAGTAAAATGGGACTCGTGCTGGCATGTTTCTGGCTGGTTAGTATGATAGCCGTTAGTTTAACAATGGATTGTCAGCTAGTCCTGAAACCCCAACAAGCTTATTGAACTCTGTTTTCATGCATGCTAAGATTAGTTTATCAAAATGTTAAAGACTGAATTGCTTTTGTTAATAAATGTCTCTGCAAAGCTTATAATGTTAATTTAAAATGTTGTTGTTTGTCACCATATAAGAATAGAATAACTTTATTGATCCCAGAGGGGAATTCATTTGTCTGACATAGCTCATCTGCTATTTGTATGAGAACTGAAAACCCTGATGGCTGTGGGTATGAATGATTTTATGTATCTCTCTGTGCAATGGCAACAATGTAAAAAAAAAAAAAAAAGCCTTTGGAAATAACAGAAACAAGGTCTTTGTTTTTGGCACACAAAGGGCAGCATTAGCCCGAGGCTAAGACAGCACTGATGGCCAAATGTTTCCTACAGAAGTAACAGGATCCAGCTAGAATTTATTCAAAACAACAACAAATATATATATTTTTTACTGCCTACTGTACAGCATTATGGACATTATATATCTATCTGCAGGCATTGCTGTCTGGCCTGCAACAAACAAGCTTTCTGGCAGCTAACTGGTGAGAAAGTGTGAAATGAGTGTTGGAGATGTTGCAGCTAAGAGCTGACTTAACACTGAATCAAACAAATCACTCCATAGCTATCTGTCAAACGAGCATGTGAAGGCTTGTTTTCTCACTTAGCTTTCTGAGCTTGAGCCACGCTCGCCACCAGCACTCAAGTCTCTGAAGAGCTCCTGCTGTAGCTCTAAAGGACTTTATTACTGGCTTCCTGAGCATTACTCCATAGTGCAAGCTGCCATAGTAACATCTGTGATGCCAGTGATTTAAAGTTTATGTTTCAGTACATTTTCTTTTTTTTTTTTAATGTGGCATCAACTTGGGTATTGAGACGCATGTAACTCTACTGGCACTGGTACTCACTACTAAATTTCCAGTTTCACGACATCCCTGTAACCATTCACATTCCCAATTACACCCAGTTTAAAATCAGTTAACCTAATGTGCATGCTTGGACTGTGGGAGGAAAAGTGATATTTTTCCATTTTGGCTTGTGTGGATTTAACCCATACAGAGATATACAGCGCTAAGTAGCTGGTATTTTTGCTATCTCGACTCTTAAAGTATCAAACCGATGTCTTCATGATTTCACATTTGCATGGATTACTCAAGCAAAATATAACAAGTTAATTAGGGAGCTTCAGTCAGTCTCATTTTTGTTACCTCTGAGTAGTGCCACGCTGGCTGTCTCTCTATATTTTTGCTTGTTGCTAAAGCTAAGCTAAACACATCTTGGCTTTAGATCTATACTTATTGAACAGATATGAGGCTGATACTGGGCATATTATCCTGTCCTCAGAATCAATCTTTATGCAACATTATATGTTCTAAGAACTATCAGAAACGGTTTCTCCTTTCCTGCCCCTGGGATTTGTTCTTTATTGCTCATTTGTCTGAGAGTGCACTGAGGTCTTAATCGAATCAATCTGAAAACTACTGTTTTTTTGCAAGCTCATGCTTAGAGCTACACAATATTTCTCTGGATATTGGTTAAATTAAGCTATAATCTCCATAAAAAAATAGGAATATGTGTAATCTGTATGCAAGAGAAGACCGACTCTCTCCACAAAACGACAACTAATGTACTGTTTAATTGTTGACTGTTTTGGTATGTTTTCATAAGGAAAAATTCAGTTTAGGAAACCACAATAATTCTTACCTGCTGTAGGTTGATCAACACATCTATGTCAGGGGCATGACCTCCTGTAGCCATGGGGCCTGGCAAGCAGCCAGATGGTAGCGTAGACCTCTAAAGAGAACAGGGTCCTACAGGGAAGTCAGCTAGAGCGGCTGGAATATGGGGAGACTGGGTATGGAATTGCTGTGGGGGAGGATGGTGCGGTGAACGTGACTGGACCAACAAGAGAGGTCCAAGAGGTGGATGACAAAGGTCAAAGTGTTTAGGTGTTGGGGTCAGGTAGGGTTTGTATCTTTGGGAGAGGGGAATAAGCAGGAGAGGGGGAAGGAGGGAAGCAAGGGCTGCAAGGTAGGAACCTGGAGGAGGACGGGATCAGCCCTTCTCTTTCACGGCTGGGGATCCAGGAAGCCTTTGGGGTGGCATAACCTGCAGGAGAATGAACAGGGCAGGCAAGGTTAGCAGGCAGATATGAGGGGTGTTTTCTCCAGTGACCAAGCGCATGTGAGGTAATACAAATACTGTACATGATCACCATATACTGATGAATACACACCCACAGGAACACAGTTTTATATACACACAATAAAATGAAAGTTGTGGGAAAATGTGAAAGCAAAATATGAATCAGAATATTACCTTTATGCAAGTGAATTCAATAAATGTAAAATTTGATTCCCTGATTAATGAACTATGGCCGTGTTTTTGGTTTTTGTTCAAATGAATACATTATGAGTGTTACTGTGTTTTGTCCACTTTCATGGTAATAAATGGGTGATGACGTACAAAAGAGTCACTGTCTGGACTGTCGAGACTATACACATCATCCCGGCCTACGTTCTCTCTCTTTTGGTGGAATTTGTACTTTTGGTAACTGGTTTCTATATAACAGACTAATGTGAAACAAAATAAAATTAATCACAAGTTCCCTCAAAATATTCCCAAACACGTGTATATCAATTTCATTAATATTACATTTTCATAAAAGATACTGCTTTCAGATCTGTATGGTATGAAGAAGTGGTTATCAGCGAGGTAATGTTGGAGATGCTGGCATGCAGATTGTATCCCTGCTATGAGCTGGCTTTTACCTTCATGTTTATGTAACTGCACTTTCAGGTGGCGCTGCTATGTAATAGACAATATAAAATATGGATGTAGCTTCTGGGCCTCTGAAGGCCACTAGATGGCGATAGCTGTGGTTTAAATAAAAACTTCCGATACTATAGACATCTATGGGATAAAGGCTGTATGACCTGACCTCGGGAAATGCTGTCCTGGTGAGTTTATGCTGGTAAAATCTACGTGAATGCCCACTTGTTGGGAAAAAATTGGGAAGTTTTGGTACATTAATTGGTGGGTTGTTGATGTCATATTGAAAAACATAGCTAATAAACGCACATATTTAAGTGATGTTTCCAATTAGCATCTAAGTAGCTAAGATATCGTCACAGGCCATTACTGCTGGTGTTCCAGGAATGACATTATTAAATGTCTTCAGATTAATTTCCTAATTTGAAAACCCCAACAGTATACTGTACATATACAAAGAGCAGACAGCTGAATCATCCTGAAATGTCCATGTAAACATGCCAGCTGTTGGTCTCTAATTCTATTACTGTGGGCAATGCAGGCGGGACAGACCAGCGGAAAGAGCTGCCATCCACCAACTCCTCCAAAGACTGAGTCTAAGCAGTCACTATAATTTCATGTGCCTACATTGCCTTGCCAGACCAGACAATGAAGGAAATACTAGAATGTACTAATCCAATAATCCTTTTGTCACACAGTTCAAACAGCAAGGACACAAAACTGAAAATATTAGACTAAATCAAGCAAATAATATGTAAGCATGTGCTGCCAACATGAAGAAGTCATGGGAATTTATGAAATCGAGCTAAGCAACCCCGAGTGACCGGTTGTGTTTGGCGTTGCCACTTTCCCACGGTCACAATAAGAGGCTCCACATCTGTCTCAGTTTTATTCAGCTGACTCACTCACTCCCTTTGAGACATTTACACTTGGCTCATAGCTCACATTATGCACACGGCACTGCACAAATAGAAGTACTGTATGCTGTTGAGACCTCAAACAGTATCGGTTATGTCCTTAAATGTTAACTTACATTAACAGTCCAGTACACAGTGCATGCGTGCACCTATCCCTGCACAATCATAGACTAATCCATTATGATTAACTTTAAAGCACAGCTGTATAGATATGGAAACATACACTGTGGAGTGTGTCGTCATCTTAGCAAAAGCTGATCCAGATCCCACCCAGCCTACCACCACCCAGTTCACTGCTCAGTGATATCAAATGTCTCACCCCCCCTTTGACACAGCCTGTGTAACCAGAGAGCTCTGAATGGTTCTGCTTTTGAATGTGTGAAGGGATTGATGTATAAATGATTGTGTTACAGATGCTGGTGGTGGAAGCAGCTGAGGAACACCAACATTTAAACAAAAACAAACAAACAAACAAAAAACAAACAGGAAAACAAAAGCTCTGGTAAATGGCCTGTTCTGCAATACAAAGCTCAGGGTGACTCAGGACGCTGACTGTAAAATGTACTTATGCATTTCTGTTAAATACTGGCAACCGAGCAATAAAAAAAATGATATGATAATACAATGATTGCATAATGAATGTGAGACTGAAATTCTTGTGATATCACAAGTACATGGCAGATTGGTAGATATGCCAAAAAAAATGTGTTTAGTGACAGGCATTTAATTTGCTCACATTACTATGTGAAGTGGAACGCTTACCTTCTCAACTGACTATAAAAAACCGTCATTCAGGCTCTCTCTACATGCAGAATGACAGCTGCCTTCTTTAAATTGCTTGCTACCTTTTTGAAGAGCGCAGCATTAAATATAAAAGTATACAAGCACAAAAACACTGTAAAAAGTATAAGGATTCTCTAGAACAGGTGCTTTATGGATTAGTCACTGAATTAATGGGATTGTATAACCACACCAATTCTGAATATACACTAATACGGAAATCAATATTTGGGGCTTTAACACACTGATGTTAAATTATGATATATTTACAAGACAGTTGATGATGTTATCAAGAATTCTGAATAACCATCCTGAGCATTTTTCACTACTTACTAATTTGAAAGACCAAATAATAAATAATTTATTATTAAAGAAACATATCAATATATCAAATGATAATGAAAAATAACTGAAGGCCCAGTCAAGTGAAATTTTGAGGTACTTGATAAATTTACAGCTTCAAGTCATGGTTGAAATATAGTTCAAAGCTGTGAGTTTCCCCTGTGGGGTGAGTGGGCTCAGCCTCAGAGACCCGGTGAGGAGCAGCTTGGTTTAGAACTGGTGTTCCACCATGTTGAAAGGAGCCAGTTGAGGTAGTTTTGGCGTCTGATTAGGGTGGTGGTTACGTCCTGGGCACCTCCCTTTGGGAAGTTTTCCCAGCATGCCCAACGGGAGGAGACCCCAGGGTAGACCCAGAACCCGCTGGAGAGAGTATTTATCTCGTCTGGACTGGAAGCGCCTCAGGATCCCCGAAGAGGAATTACATCACCCTCCCCAGTGTTGCTGGGGAGGGAGACATCTGGTTCTCCCTGCTTAGCCTGCTGCCACTGCGACCTGGCTTCTGATAAGTGGAAGATAATGGATTGATGGAAGCTGCACTGATGTCAGAAATATATGATCACCAGCGGCTCCATGTAATCGTCTGGAAATCCGTGTTCTAGAGAAAGTTTCAAAAACTGGTTTCTATCGTTTTTTATATTGATTAGAACAAAAGGAAATAAAAATGTATTCTCATGTAGACACATGCAAATGGCTTAAAATGGCTCCATTAGTTGTCAATCATATGTTGTATTATAAATCAAAGACATATACATTTAATTTTGATTACAATAATCTGATATTTCTTGTCTTGTGGGAGACAGTCAAGCTGATATTCTACGTGAAAACGTGAACATCTGTCAATCTACAGTACAGTTTTAACCAGGGAGATAATCTCACTCTTTCAACCACGTTTGCTAGGTATACCAGAATTTAAAGAAAAATACCACTTTTGCCAAACTTCGGAAAGAAAAACCACAGTATATGTCGCAGCTGACACGAGTAATGGAATATTTTGAGGAGACTGATGTGAATGAGCAGTTGATTTCTAATTCGTTGTTGTGTCTGACTGCAAACGGTCACACATCGATCAGCAGGGCCCAGAGTTATAACTAACAGTCTGATGCGCACAGAAGCAGAAAGGCACAGATGTTTGTGTAGTTACTGTTCAACAGCTTGGTGTTTCTGGCACATCATTTAATCAAGGTAACCGCAGTGGATCACTGCATCTAATGGAGCCATCTTTTAGTGCAGCCATTTACAAATTAGCTGCTGTGGCCCCCNGGCTGCAAGGACTCAGCAAACGAACAACACTGTGATCTTATGTGGCATAACAGAAACATAAATCACATATTCAAGTTGAGCCATGTTGAACAAAAATGGAGTCCGGCTGATATAGGCTTTCTAAGACCAATGCCGATATCTGATATTCCAATATATCGGCCAATATTTTGTTCTTTCAGACACATGAAACATAAACAGATTTCTCTAACATTTGTTATGTGTAGCTATTTATTTACTCATTTGTACTCTTTCCGAATCAGTTCAGCTGGTTGTTGTGTTTGTGGAATTCCAAATACCGGTGTTGTCTACAAGGAAGCTGCAGAATGCCAGAATGGACAAACTACGTAACATCAATAATCACAGCATGGTTGAAGAGTGGTTCTCCTGACTTCTTTACTTTTTACATTTTTTCCATTCAACAGTCACTATAAATGCTGATACCGGCAGATGAGCAAGTAGCTAATATCAGCCATTAGTATCAGCCTCATATTAGGACTGTGCAATTAATCGAAATTGGATTTCGATTTTGGCTCCAAACGACGACAAAAACAGTGTAATCGACAAAAAACGATTGTTATTAAATTTTGTCACATTACGTTTCTTATACTCTTAGCCCTGGTTTGTTCTGCAGCCTTGAGTCTATAATGTAACCTACGTAAGTGAACAGCGACGTTGCCGGCACTTACACTTGTGCAGGTCCATTATGTGTTAATTACCGTTAATTATAGAGCAGGAAATCTCCGCCATAACCTGACCTCCCGAGAAATATCAAATAACATCCGTTATGTCCCTACCAATCACGGGGAATGATTAGCAAGGGACAGCAAGGAGAGGTCCCTACCAATATTCAGTCCACAGGTATAATTAGCACCACACCGGAACTTGATTGCCCCCCGAAACTATATGTCCCTACCAATGTTAATACCAAACCTTTTGAATACATGTGCAGGATCTGTCAGTATGTTGTGGCACTAAAATGTGAGCAAATTTACTTGGTCTAAATAACTTGGTCCAATTTCTTCCTAGTATTATTAGTCGTGATAACTGGCATTACTTTTCTATTTATTCTATTTATTATTTGTGTTTCATTTAAAATGTATTTATTTATATTGCCATTTATTTATATATTTTTTATACTGTATTTATTTTATATTTTATTTATATATTCTGTGTTTTATTTTAAATTTTGTATTTATTTTCAAGAGATTGTAGAAGTGCTCTAGATTTCAAAGTACTCACTGTTCTTTAATTGCAACAAATGCAGTGTTTACAAAGTGTTAAATAATCGTGATTTCAATATTGACCAAAATAATTATGATTTTTTTTCCATAATCGAGCAGCCCTACCTCATTATTTATTTGTTCCTTACAGCTTTTTATGTATTGAAGGATCTGAAGCAGCATATTTTAGAGTCTTCACCACAGAGTAAAAATACAACAATTTGATAAGTGTTAATTTCGTTTAGTTAATTGTAGTTTGACATTGTTAAAGCGGTAAGCAGTGCCCCCAATGGTATTCTGTACTGGCAGCTACTCCAGATCTTTCTAGGATGTCAAGAAACTGTCACTAAAACATTAAATTTTTGCATGTAAGAGACAAGATTTAGGATTTATTTTAAGTCTCATTATGCAACACAGCATTGTATAACTAAAATGTAGATGAACTCCTTTAATGTTATTCAAAGAAATTGCAAAAACATAAATGAATACACAAGTAAAAAAGGTTAGGATGTGGCATCTTATTAATTTTAATTTTAATGTTAATGCAAAAGGCTTCCTCTCAAGCGAGAGAAAAGTGCCTTTGATTTAAAAATCAAGTTTAATGAGCACAAAGCTTATAATTGTATGAAGGATGGGTTCACCGAAAAGGTGCCATGAGAAAGAAAACGTCAGGTGGTGGAGACATCCTCTAAACCTCAAGGTTTACTCCGTGTCCCTGAATTTGCATCCGACTCCACTTAACAGTTTTTTGCTCTTGTAAAAGTCTTCCCAGGGAATGGAAATGAAAACCAAAGAAACCGAAAAAGAGAGAGCGATAGACTTTGACCAAACGCTGACAAAGAATTAGTCTTGGCATCGTTGTGGAGACATCTTGCAGACTTTCACAGTTCAGACTGACAAACATGGACAGTGCAGAGGGAGAGTATAAGATCGTGACTCTGTGTTAACCGCATTTAACCTTTAAATCACACATATCAGCCTGAATACTGCTAAAAACCTACCGTAAATATAATCTATGCAGACCACTGCTGCACACACTCATCTGCTGGTCTCAAAGCAACCACTTCTCCAACTCCAGGCCAGATCAGGGCACTTCAGACACAGCAGTGAGCTATTTCTTCATGTATAGGTCTAAATTTAGAGATAAGTGGGCAGCAAACTCAGAGACATGATGGCTCATAATTCTACAAAGCCTCAAACTTCAACACAATGATGCTAAGAGTGCAACAATATTTTAAGCTTTGAGGACCAAAAAGTATGCAGGCAATAAACAAATCTCTTTTCATAACAATATTCATCAGTTATGCGAGACTGGAATAGAAATAATAAATTATTTTTACTCAGATTACAAGTTTGTGATATCTGTACGTAAAATTCTTTTTTTGCATCCAAACCAAACAATCGAGAAGAAAATGAATTTCAATGGTGAAGTTAACAGCACTTATAAGTAACAATCAACAACAGA
>JASGAU010399292.1:0-32771 GCA_030220045.1 Australoheros facetus
TCGGCCGAGCACCGAGTGCTTCGGCGGTGGGAAACCCGCCTAACGGTTCAAATTACGGCTCGGGCTCCGGAACCCTGTTGGTGGGAAAGAGCCCTGACTGGGATGCCTCCTGGGTGAGGTGTAGGCATGCCCTAACGGGTGGAGGCCCCAGGGCAGACCCAGGACATGTTGGAGACATTATATGTCTCGGCTGGCCTGGGAACACCTTGGGGTCCCCCACAGATGGGCTGGAGGAGGTGGCTGGGGAGAGGGAGGTCTGGCCTTCTCTGCTTAGGCTGCTGCCCCTGCGACCCGGCCACAGATAAGTGGAAGAAAATGGATGGATGGATATATATATCAAAAGAAACAAGAAAAAGCAGCCTGACCTTCTTTTTTCTTTTTCTTTTTGCCCTTCTTCTCCTGAGCCTTCTCCATGCAGCTCTGCAGGTCTTTTATTATGTCCAGCAGATCTTCAGGGGCCTTTGGGAAGAAAAGTATTACTACACCGCTTTCATTCTGCTAATTTAGGTTTCAAGGGGTAAAAAAATCAGCTGTCAACAGGCTGATGGACATTCTACCTTGAAGAAGTGCATGCCGACCAGCAGGAAGAGCTGCTGGAACGCGTTGTTCTCTGCTGCTTGGCCCTTCTTTGCTTTCTTCTTCAGCTTTGCCACCGACTCCAGCATGCTGGAAGAAAACAAATCAGAGCAATCAAACATGCCACAAACGAAGAAGTAAAACTCATTTAAATGTAAAGACTGTTTTATACTTCTGCTCCCCTACCTGTCCCAGGCCTGTCTCTGCTCAGGGTTGAAGGGCTGGCTGCTCTGGACGTGTTTTGGCTGGTTAAGCAGGGCTTGTGCATACTGGACCAGGTGGTAGATCCACATGGTGCCGTCAGCTGTCACACCCAGAACCCGCTTTTGGCCGACAGCTGTACCTTCGGTCGAGGAGTCCCCAGTGAGCGGCATGTGGTACATGGAGAGGAGCAGTCTGGGTAGCAGACAGGCAGAAGTCAGTGATACAGCAGAGGTCACAGGTCACCTGAATTCTCAGCCAAACAATTTTTTTTTTTTAAGAAGAGGTTCGGAGAAATAAAGCACCGCCACTGCTGGCAGAAATTGTCATCTCTCACCTAAAGGAAGAATTAACGAGCACTCCTCTGGTTTTATCATCCAGTGGGACAGAAAGCTTTGCAGTCGTCTCCGGGATGTCCGCCGAGGCCTTCTTGGTGCTGAAGAAAGCATGGAAAAAGACAAACCTGGAAAAGAAACAACTCATCAGTTAATAACCTTATCATCATCAAACACAGAGAACTTCACAGTGCTCCACATCTCACCTGGCCACATCCATGATGAGATCCTCTTGCTTCTTCACCTGGTGGTTGTCAATGATGTAGGTGAGCCGGAAAACAATCCACTTCCTCAGGTGGAATACACAGTCCTCCTTCCTGAGGAAAGATAACCAACAGTTGTATTCATGCATTTTCCATCCATGTGTCTTCCTGTTCAGCGCCACCAGAACAGATTATATGCTGAAAAGACAGATGCACTCACTGATCTTTTCCTCCCTTGTTCTTCTTGTGAGTACTGATGTCCAGCAGCTTGTCCAGCTGAGGCTGCAGGAACATGTTCTTCAGCCACTCCACGTAGCTCTGCAGAGCTGCGGGCTGAAGGTGCTGCACTGTCTTCCACACTGACGGCACCACGGGGGAGCCCTGGTTGGACAGCGAGGAGAAGCCCACCATCACTGCCAGCTGTTTGTCTGAGTCCTGACAGCCCTCCAAGAAGTCCGACACAAAGACGTCCATCTCAGGGGCCAGCTTGAAACGGTCCGGTTTCTTGGAGAGAGAAACAACACATCAGCTTTAATGTGTGTGAGCACCAGTTTAACCTGATAAAGTTGGTACAAATTTTGCAGAAAAAACCTTTATGAATATGCAGTAAGTCTTCTATTAGTTATTAAGAGCTACAGTGCTTTACAAACAACATCAAGAGCAACATTTTGGTTGTTGGTTGGTGCCAACGCAACAGATTCACACGCGAGTAAAGTTATCAAGTGACCTCTGTGTTTGCCGAAGGATCGTAGGTCATTTGTTGTGGAATTTTCTTACTACAAATTATGGGCAGGGCAGCTTTGTATGGGATTAAGATCAGAGATGACACCCACAATTATCGTAAATTACTAGAAGTCCAAAGGTAATACTAGTCTCATGTGAACAGGGCTTCTAGCAGAAAGCCCTGAAGGCAGGCTCCTCCACTGTAAAGATTTTATTAGTTTGTCCTCTATATTAGATGACTTTGAAGAGTCTGAGCTGTTCTTTATAGTCAAGTCTAGACAGAGGACACTGACCTGAGCAGACACTACGTGTTCCCCATAGTTCATCATCACCTCTCCAGACAAGACGTCCTTCAGCTGGGCTGCTGACAGCAGAGGCAGGGCGCTGCCCAGCAGACGGAAGCTCATGTAACTGGACACAGATGGGAAAACAGCAGAGTGTGCTTAGCCAGAAGCAGGACTGAGTGCTACGGCATAATATACAGACATGACAAATTAAAGTTAAAGGAAGAATAAATCCTGCAGAAACAGCCCTCTCCACCTCTTGTCAAGTGTTACTAAAAAAGCAGCACAACAAGCAGTAAACACAGCGGCGACATAACATCACTTTATAAAACTGATACATTGGAGATTTGTTGTTCATTTCATGTATCAGCTGATCCCAAGTTTCACTCTAAAATCAACACTAATTGCCTGATTATTTATTTTCCTGCAAAATTCCCATCCTGCATCTACTTCTGCTACAGCATAACAAATGAAACCTTATCAAAAAGAGTGCCGTTTCATCTAGTGCAGCATTCAGCTGTCTACCATCGTGTTGAACCATTTCCTGTGAGTATAATAATATTTCATTATGTAATAGTCAAAGGAGTTTAGCTGTACAGCAGGCTGCACATTCTCTACAGTCGACAGGACTCACTGAGTTGGGCCCGGCTGCTCCTTTAACATGCCGTCGGTGATGGCTTTATTCCAGAAGAGCTCAAAGCTGTCTTCCTTCAGAGAAAGCTTCAGGAGGTCCAGGGCCACTGCTGGGAGGACGCGCTCCTTCTTCACAGCATGGGCCGCTGTATTCAACACCTCTGTTATCCTGCCAGACATCAGATTAGACATTTCAGTCAGAGGCTGCTGATTAGCAGAGACAGAAGGGGAAAGTGGTGAAGACGTTTTGCATAATTATAGGAGAGAAACTTATAATACAGTATGGTCCAAGTTGAAATGAAAATTCAGATCAGAAACAGAAGGTGTGTGTTTGTGAGGACTGAAACCTTCTCACTTGGGTATGTTGTCAGCATTGATGATGGTGGAGGAGCCCAGCAGCTTCTTCAGTTTCTGGGGTTTGAGGGTTTGCGGGAAGCGTTGGAGAGCTACCAGCAGCAGCTGTAGCTGCTCTGGAGTCCTGAAAGCTGATTCCAGGTCAGTCTGCAGAGCTCCCATGAGGACCTCCTCAAACACCTCCTCAGGGACCTGACGGGCAGCATGACATATATACAGGGTTGAAGAAAAAAAAAAAAAGATTAAAAAGCCTGTTATTTAGGAGTAACTAGGCTGCAGTTGTCACCTCAGCAAGGATGTCCATCATGGTCTTGGTAGGAAGGTCCTTCAGGTGCTGTTTGTGCTGACTGAGTCTCTGCAGGAGCTGCACACATCCCAACACCACCTGTGGCTCCTGCAGAGAAACGAGACGGAGTTCAGAGACCACAACCCATAAATATGTTTGACAGCCCATCAACTGTCCCGGACTTCCTCTGTGCCCTGGCTCTTAAATTTCTCTTGTTCTCCTGACTCTTAATCTTACATTCTATAAATCGAGCAAAGATATATTTCTGATATAATCAGGCTGATTAAAATCAGTGTGCTTTCCTTTCAATCAGCTTCTTATTCAGTGACAATGTGAGCCATGACAGTAAACAGGAAACAGCAAAATGGAAAGCAGCCATCACCTTTGTTTTCCTGACCCGTGCTTTTCCTACGATGGGTATGACACAGATATTTGCACGCCTTTCCACACTCCCCTTTTTATCCAACAAAAAAAATCTAAATGCATCCTGGACGTGTGGGAAAACGTACCTTACAGAGGCGGCTGGACTGATGAAGGGCAAGTACACCAAACAAGTTTCCAAACATAGCATTTCTGGCAAATTTCTGAAAGACAGGAGATGAAATGGAAGTTCAAAGATCGGATTGACTGATTTTGATGCTAAAAAAGACCAAACACCCCCAAACTCACCTTTTTAACTCCTTGCAAGTTGTGCTTTTCTTTGATTCTGCCGAGTACGCTCTGCAGAGAGACGTCTTCAAAGGCACTCAGGACCTAAAAATAAGGAACACTTTACTTTCTTAACACTACTGGGGAAGCAGCATTTACTGCACACTCCAAAACCAAATGTTATGACCAATACATTCAGGTCAATACTCATCTCAAAACAATATCTTTACAAATGAAAGCTGGCACTTTAAATTACATTAACCTGTATAGAACGTGATAAACCAATAAAGGCAGACTGTCCATACTAGTCAGGAAACAGAGGGTGACTCATTCTGGATTTTAAAGGGAAGCACAGGTAGGGAAAAGACATGCATGTGTGAGAAAGAGAAAAATAAAATCAGATAACCAGATCCCAGCTGTTGTGGTAACACTTTATCATAAGTGTTACCACACGTCACAAAGATTTATTACAAACCTGACACTCGGACCAAGGAGATATACATGTAGGTGGTTGGACCTGATGTTCCCTGCTGCTCTGCTGCTTTTAATGCAGCAGACTGTTGAGTGATGTTTGAAGTTACCTCTGCTGAAACCTTCTGGCTGAGGATTAAAAGAAAATCGCTACCAGCCTCATTTCAGCAGGATAAATATAAAGATACAGATGACTAATTAGCTTTTAACATGACCACCTGTCCTCCTTAGAATGGCCCCTTTATTAAGTACATGTGTACATGGTGCTGTCATAACCTCTTTCTGTGCAAAGTTTACAATGATACATTTTAGACTGTCAGAAATGTGAGGATTCAGTTCATCTTCATTTGTATCATCTTTTTCGTTTGTTTGTATCTCTTCATCTTCATCATTTTCTTTATCTTCTTCCTGATTCCTTTAGGGATTGCCACATCTGCCTCACCGTATCCCGAGCCATCCCCCTCTCTCATACTAACCCTCTGCATGTCCTCCTTCACTACACCCATGAATCTCCTCTGTGCTCATCCTCTTCTCCTCCTGCCTGGCAGCTCCATCTTCATTATTTCCACTATTGCTCCTCTGCACATGTCCGAGCCATCTCAGCCCTGCATCTCTAACTTTGTCTCCAAACTGCTCAACTGGAGCTGTCCCTCTGATGGACTAATTTCTAATCCTGTCCATCCTGGTCACTCCCATCGAAAATATTAGCATCTTAGCTTCAGCTCGGCCTCCTGTCTCTCTGTTAGTGCCACTATCTCCAAACCATAGCAGGTCTCACTACCATCTTTAAAACCTTCCCTTTCACTCTTGCTGCTATCCTTCTTTGACAAATCACCCCAACACTACCTGTTGCACCATTCCTGCGCTCCCTTCTTCACCTCTCTTGTGCTGTTCAAAGGCATTAAATTACATGTAAGGAGCCCAAAACACTGACTGATAAGGTGTGGGCTTTAATCTTGTTTTAAACATATTCTAGTAGGCAACGTTTTCCAGTACAAGCTTCACAAAAACAAAGTCCAAACAGTGATACCCGGAGGTGACCATGTTTCCTTATACAGAGAAAAGAGGGGCGTGACAGCATGCACAATCCAATCATAATCCATAATCGAGCCTGACGTTTTAGAGTGATTCTGATTCTTAAAATACGGTAATTTTGAGTGTCCATTTATTTTTTGCACATTAAATTAGTGAAGGGGTTCTTTTTGTTATTAAAGGTGTTTGTACAGGGTTACATTATATTAATATATGCTTATATAATATTTAACATAAAAGAGGGATGGAAAATATGACACTGAGGTGGACAAACTTGAATGTTTCTGTATTGCATTTCCTGCATCGCTCTATTAGCTGATGGAGAGAAAGAGATGTGGTTGAAGTCGCAGATGGATGGGGTTAAACTCCACTCACCTGCCCCAGAGCGAGGCTGAACCCAGGTCTGGCAGTCTCCCGCGTGTGAGCCAGTCCATCCACCAGCCTTTTAAAGGTGTATTCCAACTCATCTGCCTGCACCACACAGAGAAAGACGGTTTAACTTTTTAAACTGTGTGTGTGGGGTGGGGTGGGGGGGTTTGGGGGCATGTCCAGTACACCTCATTACAGTTAATTTAAAAGTTTAGTGATAAGTGATTTTGCAGTTAAACACACTATAAGCAAACAGCCATGCAGAGCCTCTATAGGCAGCGCTGCGGGACGGAGACGCAGCGGCTCCTCCGAGCGGTCGAGGAGCCGGTGCAGGAGCATCCAGACCCACACCAGCAGGTTCAGTGACAATTTGTACCCACAGGCCATCAGGCTACTGAACCTCTAACAAAACTGGGCACCTCGCATGCTCACTCCCCTTTATATTCCTTCCACATCCACTTTAAAAGGTATATATGCATGTGCATGCACACACTATACTCTCTAGTCACTTTCAAAAAATATACATAACTGTGCATATGCTGGAACATGTACATACTACATATTACACTCACCAGGCATGTTAAAGTACCCTTTATTATATTACTTTGAGTGTTGGGTGCTTCACTGCTTTCTGTATATGACAGCAAACCTTGACAGTGAAATACTTTACAGTACTGTAACAGTACTCCTGCTTGTACTTCAGTAATAAAACATTAACTACAGTATGAGTACTTCTATTTGAAACTTTAAACTTACTTTGATCCTTATACTGCATACTAGGTTTGTGAATTTACTTATTTTATAAAGATAATTAGTACTTTAATTTAATAATATAAGCATAACTCTGTTATATGAGTATTTTAAACTCTTGATACTTTAGGTATCAGTAATATTACTGGACATTAATTTGTAATACAAGGTACTTTAGAATCAGGTAACTCTGAATAACATCCTCCCCTTCTCCACTATGATTACAACCACTACTTTAAATACTACTACCGGAAAACTTCTGAGTCCATGTGCAGCAGGACCACACTGGAGTTACGGATCCTTCTCAGTGGCACTGATCGCAGTCTGCCTCACCTTGTTGTTGGTTTTCAGGTACTGGATCAGGTTTTCCACCGCCTTCAGTCTGACGTCCTGGTCCGGTTTGGCCAAGTCCCAGAAGAAGTCGAGGAAGACCCGGTTCTGTTGCAGGTTCCCGGCCGGCCGGAGCGGCTCCGCCGCCTTCACTGAGAGCTCCACCATCTCCGTAGACATCTGCTCTAACAACCACCACAACCTCTGTTCATGCTGCTGCAGGGGGAACACGTGCCGATCTACAGCAACTACTTCCGGGTCAACGCAGCCACGTTTTTTTTTGTGTTAAAAATAAACTTTATTGAGCGATTCATAGAAATGATATTTAACAGTTTAAAGAGCTTTTTAAAAAAACAAACAAAAAAACTCTACACATTTAGATCAGAATAGAGCAGAAAAAACTGCATTAACGCGTGTATACATATATATACTCACGCATGTTTATATAGATACATTTAAATATCAGAAAGCCTCTGATCTATGTGCGGCACAGCTTCCACCCAGATGATTAAAATAAATGATGAAACTGACCTCCTGTAGTTTTATTTGTGTATCATTGATATTTTCACTTGTAATATCTTGTCTATATTGTACAAAGTACTGTTTTAACTTTGGAATATTAAATTTTAATTTAACATTGCACTTTGAGTGCCTTCGTTTTACTTATTTTTTTTATATTGCGCTTACATGCTCCGTTTCGTATAAATAAGCAAATATATATATATATATATATATATATATATACACACACACACACACATTTTCTCCCTGGAATTAATAAAGTATTCTGATGTTATTAACTCTGACTTCCACCCTTTTTATACTGCAATGACTACAATGGAAAAAAGTTTTACAGAAACTACACAAACCTCCATATTACCCTACTCACCCAGTTTTTTCTGATTAATCTAAGTTCCTGCTAACAGCAGCTTTTCAAGGATGGTGGTTTGGATAACTTGTTGCAAAGCAAATAATCCCATTATATGTTATTGTAGTTTTATTGTTATTAATTGCAGTGGTATCATGTTACTAAACCAGCTTGGTCTGACAAACTAAACAGACGACTGATTGTTTAAAGGAAATGTATTTTTGTCATGTTTTACAAAATAGTTTATCTTACTCTTAAAAAATACCAAAATGGTGCACCATTCAGATCCAGGATGTGTCACAGGACAAAATAAATCAGATCCTCCATTAATGCTACACAAATTAATGCACACTGCACAATTTAAGATACTTAAGGCCTAACTTATACCCCATGTTCTCAAGTATGAGCACACTGTAATCAAATTTATGCTTTTATTCCAATCCTGAGGATATTTTGATAATTATTTAACCTTTTGGGAATTAAAGGAAACTTCAGATTTCCCTGCTACAATTCTGGAAAAAGATTATCTGTCGGAGAATCAAATCTTCAATGACAGAAGAGGGGCTGTTAGCTTTTCTTCCCCAGTTTGAGTGAGTTTGAAGTCTTGGATCACACTCACAGATCTCAAAGAGGTGTTTTCAAGACTGTATATACTCATGCCCGACACCTCCCTCATTCTCCTGTTACTTGGTTGCAGTTGATGGGAGAACTCAGTTTCTGGTGTCAAATCTCCTTGGGTATTTGAACCGAATTGTACACCTGTGAGGGGGCACAGGTGCTCATGTAAAATGCTGTGGATGTTAATGGTCTCCAAAGGAGATTTCCAAAGATTTACTTTGCATCTAATTAAAGAAAAGAAAAAAAAAAAAAACAATTAGAGGCTTTTTTCTTTTGTGCCACCCTCAGGGCAAATGTTACACTTTTAACTTCTTTTTCCGCAGCACAGATTTCAACCTACCAGAGAAGGAAAAGAAGAGGCGTTACTAATATTAACATTAGCTCAGTTCAAAGTTTCCCAGTGAGTCAGCATGCACAATATCTGGACTCAGAAATGAAGCACCTAAAATCGTTAACACGTTTGCTTTTCCTGCCGTTAGATGTCAAAGGTCTTCTTTGAAAAGGGACTGTTAAGCTGTTCCCTTTTCCACTTAGTGATTGTCCGATGAAGGGACACCATGCTAAGAACAATTACACTGCAGAACTTCACAAACTATAGCCAATCAAACACAAACACAGCAGAGATCACACTGAACACATACAAAGGCTGGATATGAAACTCAGATGTCCAGCTTCAAATCAAACAAAGCATTTCCATAAAAAGATACCCTTTATTAAACTGCATGCAAATCTTATTCTTCCCAGTCCAAATCATTAAAAGGCAGAGGTGACAATGCAAACAAATGATTAGCAGAGTCAAACGGTGTCACAATCAGAGTGTGATTTCCAATTTTTGTCGTTTTTTTTTTTCAGTTGGAGGGAGCAGCAAGTACAGTGTCCAGGACACTCTGAGCCTCTTTGATCTGTTGCTGCAGTCTCTGCTTCATGGCCTCATTCTGAGCCTTCTTCAGCATGTCCTGCATGTCTCTGATGGCAGCCCGGTAGCCCGGAGTATTGTGAAATACTCGAATAGCCTTGTCACCACTGCACACCAAGAAGCGTCCATTGATGTCAAATCTAAGCTCTGTGATCTCCCCACTGTGGACGCCATGCAGCTCCTCCTCCAGCTTTCCACTGGCAGCATCATACATAGCCACGTTGCAGCCATCGCTGACGGCCACCACCCGACCTTCTGGAGACAAGGCCACCCGGCTGCCCTCAGATGAGCTGCAAGGAACAGTTTTCAGGAGGTAGGGATCCTGCTGCTTTTTGTACTCCACGTCTGTGTTCCACAGTTTCCACGTGCCGTCTTTGGAGACGCTCACCATCCTGATAAATGAAGGGAAAGAATCATCCTGCTAGTTTAAAACGAGATGCTAAAAATGGGATTACTATCAGCAAATTTGCACTCATTTCCAATCAACCGACCATTACTTCTAAAGCTTACTATTTTAACAGGGATGTTCCTATAGGCTCCTTTACAGGTCGATCACACAGGAGAAGAGAAAACAATAATTAAAAATCAGACTGTTCTAATGGGATTAAACAGTATATGCACAAGTACTGTGTGAATTTATGAGAAAATATCTTCGATAATCACACTGCATTTTAAAATGACACTGAAATTTGAATAAACACGTCTGTATATTCGGCCTCCTGTTTACACGGAGACGTTTCAGAAACTATCTGCGTTTACATGGGGACGGCAGAGACGATGGAAACGCTGTAGTTCCTACTGCCAGGCCACAAGTTGGCAGTGTGTTTTTTTTTGCAAAGCTTGTTTACGCAACATGCGCATGCATGGAGGGACTAAGTGGAATGCGCAGCAAAGATTTGTTCATTATTTACAAAAGGGTCAATGTGAGAAAGCTTTGTGTGGACTGACGACGAGGTTAGATTGCTGCTGCACACAACACTAAACTATAAAACTTCAAAAACACAGGAAAATATTGTAAATATTGTATATTGTAAATAATCATGCCACCCGAAGTACGCAGATATTTAAGTTAAAGTTTAAGTTAAGTTCAAAAGACTGAGCAGCACAAGAAGCACTTGTGAATCCGCCACTGCAATTGTTGTTGTTCTTTTAGCGCATGCGCAGAAAACTGTGCCAGTCGCAACCATAGTGCCCCTGTTTCCAAAACGCAGCATATTCGTCCGTTTACACGAAAACTCAGGCCAGAGTGTTTCTGAAACGCTCCACTCTGAACCCCGCTTCCAAAATGCATCGTTTTCACTCCGTTCTCGTGTAAACGGAAGGCGGAAACACATCAAAACTACGCCGTTTTCATTTTGAAACGGTGTCGTGTAAACAGGGTCTCATAAACCCAGAACTATTAAAGTACCTCTTTGGGATCGTATTTTCAACGCATTACCTGCGAGAGTCGTTGGAAAAGGCAAATGCGTGAACTCCAGCAGAGTGGCCCTTCAGGTCAAAAGCTCGCACCACCTCCTTGAACTCTCCACTTTTGCCAAAGCAAACCTCCCACACCTTTACATCAGGAGTGAAGCCACAGGATGCTACAAACCTGAGCAAAGAGATGGACAGGAAGCATGATTAGAGCTCCTGAAGAGTGGAGCACACTTTTTGTTTTTGCCAAGTTTTTATTGAATGGAATTTAAAAGTAAAACCAATGTAAGATATTACAGAGATATTACAGAGCGTTCAAGTGGAAGATTTGCAATAAATGAGGGGTGAAACTTACCTGCCACATGGGGAGATGGCAGCATAAGAATTGGTTATCTGGTTAGTGTTGATTGAGGCCAGTACCTCTCCTTTCAAGTCCCAGATGTTGATACAGGTGTCAGTGGAGGCACTCATGATAAACTTGCCTGTGGACGACACAAAATCAGCCACATAAACTGGTGACAAATACTGAAAGCCATACTTCATTATGTTCTACAGATGTCCTCTTTTTACCAGCTTTCTTCTCATGTAAAAACCAGTCACCTCGGGTCTTAAATAAATATAATTAGATACATTTTGTTGCGTTTGTCTCTCACTGGTCAAATACAAGGCTGCTACAGCTTGACTATGGCTTATGTCACATGTCAAATCTGATTGCCATTACAATCATTACCAGTATGTGGGAGAGAGGGAACAAATTAATAAAAGAAATTAATTCACTTCATCGTTAAATACTAAACCACAAATGTTTTCAAAACCCTTCAGCGGTTTTCTTCAGGGTCCAGTAAGGTTGTTTTTAATGAACCATCTGCATCCCTATGTAACTCCATTACTGGCCTATACACAATCATAAAAACTTAAAAAATAGATATTTCTGGGTTCTGCACCTGTCTCTGCGATGCCGATGTTGAGGATGGTGGCCTTGTGCTTCTGTGGGAAATCCTCGGGGGCAGCTTTGAAACTCATGGAGCCGTCATCCTTTTTCATCATTTTGAAGATTCGAATGGTGTCACCGTTGGCCAACCAGGTGATAAACGCCCTGTGAAAAAAAGGAGCCATTCAGTGCAAAAGGAGGAGCCCGTTTCCAGAGTTCTTATCTTACCAAAACTCTGGTTATGTACGTCACTCATACCTGCACATTTAAAAAAAAAAAAAAAAAACACCACAAATTAAAGAACAGTCTGGAAAGACTTTCTGAGAAAAGAGGTGCAAAAAAGGCAACAAATCAAATTTTATAGTTCTGGCAGTGCTCATCCTGTTCCTCCTTGCACAAAGGAGCAGATACCGGTCCTGCTGATGGGTTAAGGACCTTCTACGGCCCTGTCCAGCTCTCCTAAGCCGCTTTTCCACCGACGGGGTTCCGGTGCCAGTATTTGAACCGTTCAGCGGTTTTTCCACCACGAACGCACTCGGTGCTTGGCCGAAAAACAGGTTCAACTCAGGCCCCGCAAGCTAGCTGGTCTGGAACCAAGAACACGGCAGAAGGGCGCAGAAGGGCGTGACTTTGCTGTCTCAACATCAAGTTTTCTACCATATTACATGTGTATTACATGAGAAAAGCGAATCGATTTTCAAAGCTGTGAATTAGATTGGGTCTTAAGGCTGAACTTGCTGCTTTGTATCAGTTCATATCACAGATAAAAGGACGCAAAGTGCGTACTTGTCCTCTTGCTCGTATTTTCTGTCTGTGTTTCCCTCTGTGCTGCACACAGATGCTGCAGTAGTTTGTTTTGGAACGTAAAATGTGTTCGCAGTGCAAGAAAGGGGACCATGTTCTCCCACGTTTGCGCTCTTCAGCTTCCATGTCCAGACGAGGACCCGCCCACATTCATACGTAAAGGAGTGGTTCGGAAACGTGGGCCCGTTCCTAAGCTTTTCGCCGGTTCTTTTGGGAACAGCATGGGCACCAGCACCGGAACCCCGGCGGTGGAAAAGGGGTACTAGAGTAACTCCCTGTCTCCTGGAATCTCCTCCATACTCCTGAGACTGTGCTGAGAGACACAGCAAACCTTCTGACAATGACACGTATTGACATTCCATCCTGGAGGAGTTGGACTTCCTGTGCAACCTCTGTAGGGTCCAGGTATGTCCTCTGCTACTTAACTGACCAGGTCAATATCACAGAAGTTTAACTGATCTGATGCTAGACTCTGATTAAAAAGTGTTCCTTCAATTTTTCTGAGAAGTATATTTAAGACCTCAAATTTTAAATACAGCATTCTATACAACCCAAACTATTAACTGATTACTGAGGGAACTAACTGTCAGATTAGCAGCTGATGCTGCCAATGAGGAAGCCCAATAGCTAACTAATGACATCATTACCTCACAAGTCTTGTATTAATCCTTAAGGGTTTAAGTTAAACTTACACTAGCTCTCGTTTACAGTTAAGGTTAGCTTAGGAAAAAATTGGAATGCTTTATGTCAGTCAGGTGGAGAGACCTGGAGTCGGGGCTGAAGCGGACCAGTGTAGCATGATCCAGCTCTACATTGGCTCTCAGACACTTGTGCTCACGATCCAGGAAGTCTTTGGTGCTCCAGATCCGAACAGTGCGGTCGTCAGCGCAGGACGCCAGGTACTTCCCGTTACTGCTGAAATCGAAGCATGTCACATTTCCACTGTGGCCCTAAAAAGCACACGGACACAAATAACACACATGTTCAAAACTGGCTGTGGAGAGGCTGCATAAAGTGAGATCAAAACAGCTCACTAATGCACATCACATGAATATTCTCCTCTAACAGCTAACAGGAGTAGAGCCAATAGATGGAAACAAGTAACAGTAACAGCCTAATTTTAATCCAGTTTATCATGACCTCAAACTGCATCAATAAGCTTGTTCTGCATTGTCATGAATATCATAATCACATAATTGTGCTGGACAAAAACTTTGCTTCCTGTTTGGTGTGAATTCATCAAACAGATACTACATACTTTATGAAGATTTGGACATTTTCAATATTGCATCAGAAATTTCAATCTGAGAGATGCTTCTGACATTAAAAAGGCCAAAAAAACCCCTCTGCCTCATGTGACAAATCTTCCGTGCCCTCTGAGGCTTTTACTGTGTGTGTGTTTGATGCGCATTACCTTTAGAGAGGCAGCCAGCAGCGGATGGCTGAAAGTGTGCTGTGCAGGTTTATCCTTGCGACCACGCTGCTTCTCCTGCTTCTGCTTCTTGGACGGGGGTCCCTTTACAACACTGGCTTCAGCTGGAAGACACAAAGCAAAAATGAGGAACCTTTTCATGACACTGAAGCCTACTAACACCATTTTGAAAACACAGGCACATTATGCTGCATGATTAGTATTAAAACATCGAGCAAACATCCAGAACTTTAGTCATTTTCAACAGACTTGAATGAGTTGCTCTCAACTTGGATGACCACACTGTTTTGCAAGTTTTTCTAATATCATTAACATTTCATTTATTTAATATAGTTGTGTGGTTGATCATTAAAAGACAGATGTTCTTCTGTTATTTTATTTGAATTTGTATTTACTGAATTTTATTTTATTTCCCCCCTTGTCTCTGTAATTGAACACCTTCTTTTGTGTAACTTTACAATTTTTCCATTTACTAAGGTTGTTTAATTTTTTGACTCCTGCAACACAGTAACCTCCGAATTCCTGGAATAAATAAAGTATATCTTATATTGTTAAAATAATAGTTATAACAATTTCCAGGTATTTAGCTTTCATAAGCAGTGCAAAGAGAACACCATTTCTTGTGAGCTGCTGTGAATCGGTTATCTTTGTAAATCTGTGACAGATTATCTGAAACGATCTCGTTTACAGATCATCTTCAAAAAACCAGCACATTACAGTGTATGCCAAAGCCCAGTCCCAAGGAAAAAGCTAAAAGTGGTTATACTATTTCTGCACATGAGATGCATTAATAAATAACTGAAAGATAATTCAGTGTGGAAATTTGTCATCCTTGGGATTGTGACAATCTATGCCGTTTCCCTGCGTCTGCGTGGGTTCTCTGGCTTCCTCCACAGTCCAAAGACATGCATGGGGTTGGATTAATTGAGGACACTAAATTGGCCATAGGTGTGAATGTGAGTGTACCTGTCATCTGTCTCTATGTTAACCCTGCAAAAGACTGCCAGCCTGTCCAGGATAAGTGGAAGAAAACTGAAACATGCAAACCAAAAGTCAATATGAAATAAAAATTAAACCTGTTTAGAAAATACAAAACTAACTATTAAGGTGATTAACTCCAAGGCTATAACAAAACTTACCATCAGTATTACTGTGTTATTAGTCAATTATAAACTTAAACCATGTGTTTTTCTCCTGGCACTTAAACCTCTCTTTTAAACACAAACACCCTCCGGTTTGACTGTAAATTAATATCCCGTTTGCAAAGTACTGACATTAATTTTTTTTTTCATAGTTATAGTCATATCTAAAACAAAAAAATAGATGGAGATTTTCCAACTGCTTTCAAAATGAACCCTATTAATAGAATCACTATCAGATGCCAGCTCTTCTCTGTCTTATACTCTTTCAGCACTGTGCTTAAATCGGTTTTAACTCGTAGTCTCAGTGCTGCCATGAACTGATGCCACGTGCCTGCGTGCACTTTTGTCATCAATAAAGCGTTTAAAAAAAACAAAACAGGCAGTGACTCAACAGGAAGCAGTGCACCCATTGGTCTGCTAATGTGAATGACAGCCACTCAGAAGTTGCCGCAGCTTCTGTTTCTAGCTTCGTGAGTTGGTGTGAATATCGCAGGCACGGAGCGCTTCTCTTGAATGAATAAATGGCTGAGCGAGTGACTGGCACAATGGATGAATGAATGAATGAACGCAGCATTGATGACTTGCCGCCTTCTCCAGCAGCTAGCTAGAGTTACGTTAGCCTGTGTAGGTCTTACCGGCAAACTCCGACGCCTGCTCCGTTTCTTCTCTTATTTCTTCTTTCCGTCTGCCCACCGCTAACGCAACCAGAATAACCAGTGCACCCAGTAACAAAGTCAACGCGGCCAGAGCGGCTATCTCCATGCTGACCCCTTTCTGCCACGTATTTTTGCAACGCTAACGTCTACTAACCTAACCCCGTACGACTGGGGCATCACGCATGCGCCCTATAATTACGCTTCATCTATAGCTGCGTTCATGTTTACTACCGCAAACAGTAAATACGAGAATCCACATGAAGAAAACGGCTAATAGCCTACGACTGTAATAAATGTATATTCTGATGATCTATTAAAACATATATAGTAGCATTTAAATTTATTCAAATATTCCGTCCACTTGGCTTGCATAGTTTTAACATAAAGCAAGACAAAACCCGAATCTGATGCAATTTTACGAAGCCTTTGATAGTACCCAAGCGTTTGCCAAAACCCTAAAGATTTCTTTGTTCTATACATCAAATTATATGGCTGAAATGTTTGAGTCTACATACAATATATAATCGTGATGTCAACAACTATCATATATATGGCCTCGCTAATGACATGGATCATTTCGGGTCTATGTCGTTTTTGTTAGTAAGTAGCACACCACGTGGTTTAACTGCGTTATCTAGTTTAACTGCAAAGAGCAATGACGTTCACATTTCCTGTTCTCAGGGCAGTCCTGAATGCAGCACAAAGCGGAGCTCTATAAGACATTTGACACCGTCTTTACTGCCACCTAATGGACCGGAGTGCGGGGACCGTTTCCTTGCACAGTTGCGAATGGTATACACTCATCAGTCTCTTTATTAGTTACACCTTACAAATACTGGTCTGGACCTCCTTTGGCTTAATTCTTCATGGCACAGATTCAAGGTGCTGAAAACATTCCTCAGAGATTTTGGTCCATATTGAAATGACAGTATCGCACAGCTGCTGCAGATGTTTCAGTTGCACATCCATTATCATTCCAAAGGTATCTATTGGATTGAGATCTGCGTACTGCGGGGGCCATTTGAGTGCAGTGAACTTAATTTTATGTTCAGTAAACCAGTTTGAGATGATCTGAGGTTTGTGATGTGGTGCGTTATCCTGCTGGAAGCAGCCATCAGAAGATGGGTCAGCAGCAATACTCAGGCAGGCTGTGGAATTTAAATGTCTCACTTGGTGTTAAGGGGTCCAAAGTGTGGCAAAGTGAGCCTAGAGATGATTGTTGATTGTTGATGTTTGGGCAAATCTGTCATTTCTGAATCACTCAGACTGGCCCATCTGGCACCAACAACCACATCACGTTCAAAGTCACTTAAGTCACCTTTCTTCCCCAGTTCAGTATCATTTTGACCATGTCTACATGCTTAAATGCATTGAGCTGCTGTCATGTGATTTGTTGATTAGATATCTGCATTAAGCAGTTGAACCTAACAAATTTGCAGTGTCTGTACTTAGGCATACCTGAAGTATCCATAGTAAAAGCATTTATTCCTTAGGATGCTGGCTGTTTACTGTTCTGTATATTTTAACACATTGCTTTCTTTTCACAAAACAAAGAAAATACAGTCTGGACTTTTCTGTTGTATTAAAATTGATATCAAGTCTGGATTTCTTGAAATTAAATCACTGAAGTTTATTGGGGGCAGCACAGTGGTTAGCACTGCTGTCTCACAGAATACCATCTGGAAGGCCTGGGTTTGATTTCACCTTGGCTCAGACCCCTCTCTCTCTCTGTGTGGAGTTTGCATGTGTCTGCGTGGGTTTTCTCCAGGTACTCCGGTTTCCTCCCACAGTCCAAAGACATGCAGTTACTGGGGTTAGGTTAATTGGCCACTCTAAATTGCCCATAGGTGTGAATGTGAGCGTGGATGGTTGTCTGTCCTTCCGTGTTGGCCCTGGGACGGGCTGGCGACCTGTACAGGGTGTACCCTGCCTCTTGCCCTATGTCAGCTGGGACAGGCTCCAGCAACCAAATATGAGGAGCCACCACTGTAACAGTATATACATTATAGAAAATAAGGAAAAATCAGGTCCTCTTTACCTTCCTGCAACATTGCTAAGAAAGACTTCTTGTATGCCCACTACAGAACAGTATGAGAGATGGTCTCGTCATCTGGGAAACAAAGTGTGGCGATCCAGAAGTGTTCAATGTGGAACATCCACATCCAAAACTCACATTTTTATTTATTGAAATTTTAACCATCCAAAAAAAAAATAAAATAAAATAAAATAAAACAAAAACTGCATCAGATAACGGCTCACTTCTCACAACAAGGTGATTATTATTGGGAACAGATCATTTTGAATAAAATAGCTGACATCAACGGCTTCACTGTCATGTTTGCTGCACAAAAACTGCTCAAATCATGGTGCAAGTAAAAGGCATTAAAGACAGAACAGAAACATCCCTGCATCGTTGTGAGAGATCCAATACAACAAACTGTAATTTATTTTACTCAATTTGACATTAGGTAGCAGTGATATTTCTGAAGTGGGGATAATGTGTTGCTGTGCAGATATTTAAAACTCACTATTTGTTATGGTACATGTGCATTAACAGCAGGTAGGTTGAAGGTAAACTGTAACTGATTCTAGCAGATTTGTTGTCTTTCAGTGAATTAACAAGGATTCAGTGCCTGGGAGCAAAGAGAGGTAGTCTGGCACAACACACACACATCTCATATTCTTTTCACAGGGAGCAAGTTGAAGACTTGGCTTTGGTTTGTCAGCGCTAGACGCGAGTTCTCATCCTACTCACATAATGACCCGCTAATCAAAAAGGCCATCCACAGGAGGACTCTGGGAATGCTTGCAATGACAGAGTGCGAAACAAGAACACAAGGTTCTGCACAAACTACAAGAAGACATTTACTAAGTTGCCCTTTAAGTGCAGAAACACATTATTCAGTTACAGGGTCAGAGAGCCAATTAAAAAAATAATTTAAATGCAAAATTTACATTTACACTGCAGTGTTGTGTACCTTATCTGAATCGACTGTGCATTTTCCCCCATTCAGACTCACTCAGAGAATGTACTCAAATATTCGGTAACATACAAACCAGCGAGCGCTTCACGTAAAAAAATAAATGTCTGAGCCAAGGCTCCACCTGTTAGCTCGACTCAACTTTCTCCTTAAGACGAACCAATGGGAGTGTCCGTGTACGGTAAAAAGAAAAAGAACTTTGGATATGCTTTTGTTCAGCATCTTTCAAATTGTCTTTTCTCTTTCTTCAAGTATAGTACATTGTTGTGGATTCTCTCTCCTTACTGCTGCATTCCCTCACTGAGTCATGAACTCAGCAGGCTGATGTGCTCTTTCTACCTCCTCTGCAAACCTCCGACCAGCACAGCGGAGCGGAGGAGGGGAAGAAAGCAGAACGCATGGTGGCGGCCTGATGGGGTGGGATGTTGGGCTTAGAACAGAGCAATGTTAGCCAGATTAGCTATAGCAGCAACAGCTGGAGTCCTCTGAAAACACAGTTGGACCGACGTAGCAGGCTACTTCTTTCTGTTGTGTTGCCTCCTTGCCTGCAGCCTCTGCCGTGCTCCGGTTGGTTTTGATCCAGCTCCGATTGAGAAGGAGGGAGTTGCTGGAGAGCCTGTTAAAAGAGACAAAAATATATATATATATATATATATGAATATGTAACTGCATTTCTACTACTAAGTATCTGTTTTCAGTTGTTCTGAATAGCTGGAATAAAATTTTCTAAGTATTTCATTTCAAAACAGCCTCTAGTTAATTTAATTAAGGATTAATAAAAGGATAGCTATGGAATTCTTATAGTACAGACCACATCATTAGAAAGTTTTGGCTGCATATCTCTGCAGATTCCTCGTGGGGAAAAAACAAAGTGATCCCAGAGTCGTGTCTGTTTTGTAAATAGATACTCTCATGCATTCTTTCTCTGCTGTTCTGCGTATAACAACACATAAAACCATGCTACAAACTGAAACCACAGCAAGACAGAATAGCAACAGCCAAAAAAGACCAACCGCAAAATGTTTTCATACAGGCCTGCCTCAAGCCCACCTTAAATAACTGAATACACTCGTTTCCACTTTGACCTCACAGCAGTAGATAAACACACCAAACCACACTGTTCATGGCAGCAAACCTAAAACCTGACAACACCTGTATTATTTTAATGTAGCATCATATTACCAACAGAAGAGATATGGAGTAATTTAATGTACTTATCAGAAGAATGCCACTGGTTGTGCTGCACCTTCACTAAATAAACTGGACTATTTGATCCATGCATTTATTTGAAATATTGCAGGGAGAAATAGTACAAGTAGAGAAAAGCACTGAAAAGCCTCCACCACTCGCTTCGGCTGCATAGTTACACTTACGCAGACTACATACAACCAGTTTTTCTACATCAAAGTACTGCACAGTGTGGGTCCCACAGCTGTTATTTGCTTACTTTTCACCTGTCATTTACAACTTCCCATCAGAGAGAGACAGCCGGGTGGTGTAGTAACATCTTAGAACTAACATGTAACTGCTGCTGTGCATTAATGAAATATGAATAGTTTGTTTAATTGACTAGTATTATAGCTATTTGAGGGCAGCAACCTTTTAATCATCTAATCAACTAGTCACACGTATGCCTACTCAGGGGCTCAGCTGGGCATCACCTCTATTTAATAAACAGCACAGATGATGCCTTACCAAACTGAACAGCATTGAAGCCTTGGACTGGAGTTCCAGGACTTGCAAAGGGAATTGGACCTGCAGCAGCATTCTGGCCAAAAGATGGAGTAGATGTTCCTGCAGGGAAAACAGCATACAACCTCAATCAAACAGCGAACTACTAAATTCTAATGGTATGAAAAAAAAAAACAAATGCAGACCCATTCTTTCACCAAAGTAAAAATTATTAATCCTTCCATGAAGACGTTTCTGTCAGTGGACGATAGAGTAAGAAACGCGCTGTTACGTCTGTAAGGATGTGTGTGTCGTTGTAATATGCTAATTTGTCTGTGCAGGTGCCTGGTTTCGATTGGTGCTCCTGCGGACGATTGGCTGCGATAGAGGGTCACGCCCTATTTAGGAGGCTGGATGGACAACGCGGAAAAAAAGAGCATCATTTGTGTCCCAGGCGTCCAACCAGCCACCATAGTAAACATGTGTCCTGTTCCAGAGTGGGTAGGGGTGAGCTGCTAGTTTGTTTTCTCAGTTTCCTCCTGTGTTGGTTATAGGTAGGGAGGTAAGCCTGTGTCATTTCTTTTGTTTCTTTTTGGTTTAGGTCAGACGCCGGATCACGGTAGTTTTTAGTTCCCGTTTTGTTTATTGTTTTGGCCTGGGCTCACCCTGATGTGAATCGCTCTGTGTGTTTGTGTCTGTGAACCAATAAAGCATTGCTGATATTTTTTTACTAGACGGTTGTTGTGTGGCTGCTTGGGTCTTGGGGGCGAATGGTGTTCTCATTCATGTTGCGCTCCGGGCCCCTAGACGGGTCGTAACACGTGCACACAAACAGGAGTGCAGCCATACAGCATCGCAGACAGTGAAGTAAAAAAAACAAAACAAAAAAAAACAAATGTAATTGTTAATTAAAAAAGCTCCACACTCTCACCTTTATGTGCCGTCATCAAGACCAGCTAATTCAGCCAGTTATGTTTTATACCGCAATAAAATGGACTTTAAGTTGATGTCTGTCACAGAGTATATGCGAAGCAAAATAGTACCTAATTTTCTTTTATTTACCAATAATCAAATGCATGAGATAATTCTAAAATATTAGTGACTGAAATTATAGTGTAGCGGCTAACACCTTCACCTAAAATGAGAAAGATCCACAGGAGTAACATCTGTGCCAAATCAAATATCTGGCGCCATCCACTGTGGTGATCCCTTGCAAATAAGGGAGCAGCCGAAAGAAGCATAGTGACAGCCAAAATTATGTTCACCACTTGAAGTAATCTGCAGATGGGTTTAAAACATAAAAAAGCAAAACAGTAGCTGCCTTTATTGCTTACCAAAAGTTGGTTTGTCTGTAGCAGCAGGCCCAAAGTTGAAGCCTCCCATCGGTGGTGCAGGATTATTGGAAACTGGTGTTCCAAACTGAGGGCACGCCATTCCAGCTCCAAAGTTAAATCCACCAGATGCTGGCTGAGCTGGACCAGCAGGAGCCAGCTGAGGAGCAGCACTGCCAAATGGGAAGGTGGATGTGGAGGAGCTCTGAGTCTGGGTTGCTGCACCGAAACTTGGTGGAGCTGAGGGTGCAGAAGTGCCACCAAAAGCAAAACCAGTGGTGCTGGGTCCAAATGTTGGTTTAGCTGGTGTCCCAAAGGTGGCAGCTGTGGTGGCAAGAGTCGTCCCAAAGGTGAAAGGGGCCGTGGTGGGGTTAGAAGCAGGTGTGGATGATGCTCCATTGCCTCCAAAAGGGAATGGTTTTGGTGCTGCTGCTGAGGAGCCAAAGGTCGTCTGAGCTGTTGGGGCTTCAAAAGCTGACTTTGAAAAGGTGAAGATCGACTGTGTGGTAGCAGGAGCAGCAGTAGAAACTGTGTTGGCCATGGCAAAGCCTCCAAATGGAACAGTGGTTGTGTTCTGGTTTTGTACTGTTGGGCCAAATGTAAATACCTTCTGGCTGGTAGCCAGAGGTTCTGGCTGTGTGGAAACAAATGTAAAGGCACCCTTGCTGGAAGCTGTAGTTGCAGCAGTAGCAGGGGCAGATGCTGCTGCAGTAGTAGTAGGAGCAGTTCCAAACTGAAACGTGCTCCCAGCGTTCGGGGCCTGGATCAAAGCTGAGGAGCTGCTACTTGTTGTGGATGTTGTGGGCCAGGTTCCAAACAGGGATTTTGCAACTGGCTGGGAAGCAGGCTGTGAAGTGGTGAGGGAGCCGGTGGATGTGCTGGTGGTGGTCATGCCAGGAAAAACAGATGGGGCAGCTGTGTTGCTGCTTGTTGATCCACCAAATATTGAGGCTGCACTACTTGTACTGGAAATTGTAGAGACCGTACTTGTGGCTGTGAGAGATGGAGGCTGTCCAAAGCCACCAGCTGCAGTGGCATCTCCAAAGATGGGTCTGAAATTCTGGACAGGTGGTTTGCTTTCTGAAGCTGATGTAGCTGAGGATGTGGTGGTGACAGCGAAGATGGGCTTGAACCCCGAAGCCAGCAGTGGGTTGGTGTTACTGACTGGCACAGAGATGCCGGCTGGGGCTGCAGTAACAACAGCTGTTTTAGAGCTTGAGGAAGTAGAGGGGGCGCTGACCTGGCTAGCCACCCCAAACAGGCCTGCCACAGGTGGGGTGCTACTGGCAGCTTGGGAAACTTGACCCAGGAGGACCTGAGCAAAAGCAGAGGACTGCTGCACCTGAGCAGAGGAGGATTGGGAGACTGCAGGAAGTTGTGGGGAAGCCACTGTCACTGATGCCTTCAGGACTGAGCCACTGGGATGTAAAGGTGTGGTTGATGTAGACACTAAGGAAATAATGGGGAGAGAGGGTGAGTTAAAAAAAAAAAAACACAGATATATGAGAACAAAGGAAAAAAATAAAATAAAATAAAGGTAGTTAAAATGAAATCAGGTGAATATCAGATTTTATAAACCCCCAAATAAATTAACACTCAATTCAGTGGTTGTACCTGTAGTTGCACTGGTTGCAGATGTGGAGATAGCAGGTGCACTAGTCTTCTTGAGAGCCTCCAGCAGGGGGTTGGGGGCTGCAGGTGCTGTACTGGCACTGCTCACTGGGCTAGGATCCAGGTTGATGACTGGAGTAGCAGAGCTAGATGTGGGCAAGGGAGCTGCCAGAAGGCTGCTTAAGGTCGTGGTGGTGGTAGCAGTAGAGCTAGTAGCGAGGACAGGCAGGGTGGAAGTGGTGGCTGAGGGGGAGACAGTCTTCTCTGGCTCTGGAGCTAAAAAAAAGAACAAATACACAAGAGGGTCATAGACATACTGGGGCTCAGAGTTTTCCTCTGTTTTGTGGAAACATGTATGTAGACTAGCTGCTGTCTCCATGGTGACATAATTCTTCGGGTGTTTGAGTCTCTGTGTGTGAATGGAGCGTTAATAGTTTATTCGAGTAGCTGCTTCTACTCACCGGGCGTCTCCAGGACCTTCTGGATCTTACTGATGGCAGCCTTTTTCTCTTCATCTAGATCTTTTATAGTAACTGTGTAACCCAGTTCAGGAGGTGGGGGCTGGAAATAAACAAGCACAGAGAGTAAAATACTGTAATGGCTAAGCTTAAGAATAGGGGTTTCTAGTACGGGCTGAGACTGTAGCAATCCTTACCAGAGAGATGTGATCATCCCGGTTGCTGGACACCAGCTGGATCTTCCTTTTTCTTTTCCCACCACTACCAGTAGAGTCTGTTGAAATATTGACTGGGACCTTGGGAACTGGAGACAGCTTGGCTGCAACATCATCATATAAGACAATAAATCTAAAGCAATTTAATATCTCTAAAGTGTTTTTTTTCTTCCTGAAGTCAACTGCAGTCATGCTAAATTTCTAGGACACACTGGTGTTGATAATTGCACAAATTCTGACTTATTGGTCATTCGTTCAGGCCCAGTTGACCCAGTTTTATTGCCACAGCAAAATCTGCTCTAGAGATGTTCCTGGAAACAAATTTCTTAAGTTGCTTAATGATGGGAGACAAAGTGACTACTCAACCAGTCACAATTTAACTGGTAAGGTTCAAACAGATGTGTTAAAGAGCCCTATGACACTTTGTACAGTGCATAACACTGCACGTGCACACAGAGTCAAAATGTGGAAGGAGGAAAATACTGAATTGGATCAGTTCTCAGTATCTCCAGATGAAGAACCAGGAATGAATTCGGACAGAAATAGTGCAATCAGTCAGTCCTTAATTTTTGATGCATGACCAACTCTATACGTACTGCTTGAAGTACATCTTAAGCCACCACCCTAATACAGGGCTACTGCAGTTACCTGATAGATTTGGAGACTCACTCAGATAAGCCCCATGCTGGAAATCTCCAATCTCATTGTACATGCTGTGACAATGACAATAAAGGCATTCTATTCTATTCTAAAATGGGTCCTTGGGGTAATAAGGGAACGTGTTTGTGCCAAAAGTCTAATTAGTGTACCCTATAATGGCCAACTGGCAAATTATTTTATGCATCTTTAATTAGTAGTGAAACTTTTCAGTCAACGTTGCATAAATCTAAATAATCTGACTGAGGAACTCTTGCCTACTACACAAGGCAGCCACTGAAAATATGAGACTTACAAGCAATGGGTGTCTTGTCTGAGGATGTTTGATCTGACTTTGCAGAGGATGCGGAGCTGGGAGACTGCAGGTCATCCTCTCTGGAAATGAAATTAAAGGTTACAAACTGTAATATCGGATTAAATGTCAACAACTGGTTAGGAATCTAGCAGAGACACACCTGGGCCTTTTTGCAACTCCCTCTGGAGTCTGAGAGCGAGATGATCCAGGGCTGGACAGAGGGGAGCTGGGTGCCGACGGCTTCTTCCACTGTGAAGGTAAAAGAAGATATAAAGTGTCACAGCTCCAGTGTTTCCTCTAGAAGCATGTGTGCGCTTTATGCAGCAGCTCAAGTGTCACCTGGTTGAGGCCCAACGAAGAGCTGTAGGAACTCTGGATGGCATTTCTCCTGGTGCCCAAGGTTCCTCTAGGGGCATGGGCTCCACTGCCAGAGCTGATTGAGGAGGTGCGAGATCTCTTCATGATGGACTCCTCAGCCACTGAGGTCATCCCTCTTTTGAGGCTTCCTGGCCTGGAAAAAGGAAAAGGGAAAGCATTTCCACTGATGTTCAGGCAACCTTGCTGTACTTCACCCTGCACCATGGACTTTCATGAGACACGATCTGACAGCACGAGAGTAGAAAAGTTGAACTCACTTAGGAACCAGCTGTGACGGCGTGCCATTGGGCAAAAGGGGTTCAAACGCAGAGTGTGCACTTCCACCGCTGTCATTACGCCTTAGTAAAAGAAAATGAAAACAAATAAAACACGGATTTTTCTTCAACCATCAAAGCATTTTTGATGGATAAGCGTATAGAAAATACATGTATGTGAAATGCCAGACTAACTAAACCAAATAAAATAAACAAAACAAACAAACAAAAAACCCACTCTGGAAACTGACTAGTTTTCTAATAAATAAATTTACAGACGATCAAACTACACTGAGAAACAAATATGAAGCGTAACAGCATTCATGTGCTGCCTTTCAAACCCCCCCTCCAGCCCCGTACCTTCTTTTGCTTTTCTGCTCACTTGTAAAGCTCCTGTCCTCATCCTCCACTTCTCTCTTACGGCTTTCCTTCAGCACCCTGAGGACACTTTCTCTGGAGCATGGGTCGGCAGGTGCTCTGGGGAGACCGGCACAGATCAGATGATCCATACTAAAAAAGAAAGCAGGAAACAGTACAATTCTGGTCAGTTTTAACAATCAAACAGGAAAACCAGAGCTGAGCAAAACACACAAATCAGGGATCTGCTAAGCGCTGGATAAAAAGAAAGGTAAACAGCCAGTACAAGAGTTGTATCAAAAGGGCGTTGACAAATACTTAACATTAATCTCTTAAAGACACGTTGGAGCATTGCTGCATGAACAAGAATACACTTGCTCTCTCAAGTGTCCACTGCATTAAATAATAAAAAAAAAAAATCAGAAACCCATGAGGAAGACTAAAAAGATCTGACTCAAGCTGATCATCTAAACTGAAAAAGGTAGTGCACAGTCGGTGCAGAGACCTGGGGGAGCTGTGGTCGGGCCTGGCGATCTTCACTGTGACAGGACTGAGGGCAGCCGGGGAATTGCGAGGGCTGAGGATGTTTTTCTTTCTGAAGCCATCCCACTTGACAGGAGGAAGGATTCCCACTGACGAGACACCCGGCTGCTGCAGGGGGTAGTGGCGCTGGGGGGTGATGGTGAACCTGCCTGCTGGTCCTGGTGTCTCCCTGCAGGACATACAGCAATAAGATGGAGAAGCAACATGCAGAATCCAAATATAACAATACAGTAAAAATACAGAGCCTTGAAAGTCTGTTTATGTCCCTGAATATGTTTTCATGATCCCACAAACACTTAATACTCAAATGTTACTGAAAAGGTGTGGACTGTTTATTAATATTAAATAACATCCATTCATTTGTTGTTTTTTCCTGTCTCTAATATTTCATGTCAGACACTGAATCTGTGTCAGTCCCCATGATGGTTGGGACCATCGTGGAAATAAACCATTTTATCAGGTAAAAGTTTAATGTGATGTGCTTCTTAAATAAATTATAACACAGCCAATACACCACACCTGCTACGTATTATGCTTTGCATTTCTAAAGACTTTCGTGTGGACTGCAATCCAAGTTTTCAATCCTAAGTTCACAACGAGGAAACGCCAGTATTTTCTTAAAGTCTCTACCTACGACTTATTGTATTTGGGGGATACCTGCGAAATTTTTCTTAACCTGTACATATACATATACATCACCCTGCAGTAATATGTATATATTAGTTATGTGATCCGGTGGAGATAGCTCCAGTGACTCGAAGGCTGGTCATTAAAACCCGCCAAGCTGCACCTTTTATCTTTTGAATGCCAACAACTCCACCGCCTCCATTCGAAAAGACCGGGCTGGCTTACTTCGGTATAACCGTGATTTGATTTTATTAACATACCCTGCAAATGAAAGCCTTCTGTTTGGAGTATAGACGGCATGGTTGGGTCTGGTCAGCTTTTCCCGAAGCTGCTCTCGGGGATTTCTCGTGGCTCTCCGCCTCCCAGAGTCGGCGGTTGGACTCTCTGGTTTCCCGATGTAACTCCCCATGAGAAAATCCCCCGGGCTGAAAAGAAACGACTCGCTTGGCAAGGCCTCCCTTCGATAAACCCCAGTTTCAGCGAGTCTTTGTCTGAAGTGTCCCTCTGATCCCCGGAGCTCGGCTCTGTTGCTGCCGCTGCTCTTCGTCCTCCCCCGTGCGGGCACCGAAACGCCGGTCGCCTCCCAGCCCCACAACCAACGCCGCAGCACGGCCGGGACGTTCAGCCCACCTCGAGGATTCGGGCCTAGCCTGGCGGGAAGCGGTTCTCCGCTATGATAGTAACAGGCAATGCAACAAACTGCAAGAATTAAAATCGCATAAAGAAAATTGGGTATATAATAAAAAGCGAGACTAACTAAGCCTAAAGCAGAGAGAAGCGCTAAATGTTTCTCTCTAGGAGACATGGCGGCAACGCGCCGCCGGAGGACTCTCATATCCCATCATGCTGTTCTCCGACATTGCTTCTTGCATTTACATTTGTGTTTTCGCGCATTGGCGCCATCTACCGAGCCGGGGCTCTCGTGGAGGCTTGACTAACACCGGGGGGCGTCCCCGGTGTCACTGCTCATGAAATTAATCTCTTCTCCTGAACCGGAACATTGTTTGACAGCGCTGTGTCTTCTGGGACTAATGTAAGGTAAGGTAATGTAAATTCTAGTGGAAAATTTATATGAGCTCCACCAGCGCAGTCTTTCGACTCATACATACACTGCTGTGAAAAGTATTTGCCCCCTTCTTGATTTCCTTTTTTTGTATATTTGTCACATTTACATGTTTCAGATCATTAAGCAAATTATAATATTAGAAAAAGATATTGGATGGTTTTCCAGCATGAACGGCCTGTTTAAGGTCATGTCAAAGCATCTCAATTTGATTTAAGGCCAGACTTTGACTAGGCCACTCAAAAACCTTCATTTTGTTGAGCCATTCAGAAGTGGACTTGCTGGTGTGTTTTCTATCATTGTCCAGCTGCATAACCCAAGTGCGCTTGAGCTTCAGGGCACGAACTGATGGCCGGACGTTCTCCTTCAGGATTTTCTGGTAGAGATCAGAATTCCTGTCCTCAAGCAGCAAAGCTTCAGGTCAGCCCACACAAGTTTGCCCACAGAGGCAAACTGTGAAGCTGTTTATAAAAAAGTGAGTCAGCGTCTTCATTGCCTCAGGAAACTGTCTTCTTTTAATATTTATAAAACACTGCTGACCCTGTTTATCGTGCTTTTATTGAATCGGTTTTATCCTTTTGCTTGGTGGCATGGTTTGGTAATCTGTCTCTTAAAAATAAGAATTACCTGAACCAAATAGTAAAGTGGTGCAGTAAGCTGACGGGAGAGCTGCAGTTAAATCTAGAGTCTCTGTACTCTGGGCAGGTACAGAGGATCTCCAGATCAATCTTAAAGGACACTTCCCATCCTTTGCGTTGTGAGTTCCAGCTTCTCCAGTCAGGACGCAGATATAAATGCCCAAATGTAAAACCAAGTATTTTAAAAGCAGTTTTGTTCCCATGGCCATAAGTTTTAACAAATTTTAACCCCTTGCTGTGTTTTTCACTATGTTTTATGTCTCATCATGTGTTGTTTTTTATTCCATTTGTTCTTATTTGTTCTTATATGTGGTGTTTGTTTTTAACATGTTTTGTATTAGTCTTTTAATCATGTTATAAACCAACTCACTGTACTGCACAACAAATTTACCTCTCGGGTACAAATAAAGTAACTTGACTTGAGTTGACTTGAGTATTCCCCCAAATTTTGGGGATCAAGATGTTTTTTGGCAGATGTGAGACGAGCCTTTGTGTTGTTTGTGGTCAGCAGTGGTTTTCTCCTTGGAACTCTCCCATGGATGCTCTTTTTGCCCAGTCTCTTTCTTATAGTTGAATCATGAACTCTGACCTTAACTGAGACACATTCTTTAGATGTTGTTCCAGGTTCTTCTGTGACCTGGATGTGTCATCCATGTGCTCTTGGAATAAGTAGGCCGGCCACTCCTGGGAAGGTTCACCAATGCTCCAAGTTTTCTCCATTTGTGGATAATGGCTCTCACTGTGGTTCACTGGAGTCCCAAAGCCTTAGAGATGGCTTTGTAACCCTTTCCAGACTGATAGATGTCAGTGACTTTGTTTCTCAGCTGTTTCTGTAGATCTGGGCATGATTTGTTGTGTTTTGAGAGCTTTTCGGCCTGCTTCACTTTGTCAGACAGCTTCTGATTTACTGATTCAGCAAATCTGGCAGTAATTAGGCCTAGGTGTGGCTTATGAAATTTAACAGATTTCCAAAAAAGCGTGGCTAGTCACAGTTAATTCATGATTTAACAAGGGGGCAGTTGCTTTTTCACATAGAACCAGGTAGGTTTAAATAGCTTTTTTCCCTTATTAAATGAAATCATCATTTAAACACTGCATTTTGTTTTTACTCAGGTTATCTTAGTCTAATCTGACACATGTAAGAGTGAGAAATATGCAAAAAATAAAAAAAAAATAGGAAGGGGCAAATACTTTTTTTCCACAGCTCAGCTGGGTTTGAAACCAGAAACTTTTCCCCCCAAAAAACTGTGGACCTTTGAGTTTAGATTTGCTATGCTACTCTTGTAGTAGCCAAGACAAGACCACAGGCAAATGGTTTTAGCAAGATGTTTATTTTTTATTTTGTGATATTATTTAATCATACATTTCTTGGAAGGAGTATTTTAAAGAGTTCCTGAATTAAGAAGAGAAAAGAAAGAGGAGGATGGATGGATGGAAGAAAAAAAATTATTTAACAGATGAGACGATGCCTGAGGAATGGAAAAGAATTGCACCGGTAGTGATTTTCAAGAACAAGGGTGATATGCAGAGCAGTAGAAACTACAAAGGGATAAAGCCGATGAGCCATACCATGAAGATATGAGAAAGAGTTGTTAAAGCGAAGTTTAGAAGGGAAGTAACAATCAGGTGAGGTGTACAGTTGGGTTTAAGGTGGGGGTGGGATTGCATCAGGGATCGACTCTGTGCTCCTTATTGTTTGCAGTGGTGATGGACAGGCTGACAGATGAGGTCATTCCAGAGTCTCCGTGGACTATGATGTTCGCAGATGACACTGTAATCTGTAGTGAGAGCAGGGAGCGGGTGGAAGAGACCCTGGAGAGGTGGAGGTATGCTCTGGAGAGAAGAAGAATGAAAATCAATAGAATGAGAGGGAGACAGGTGAAACAGTGAAGCTGCAAGGAGTAGAGGTAGTGAAGGTAAATTAGTTTAAATATCTGATGTCAACCATCCAAAGCAACAGACACAAGAGACGCGAAGAAGAGAGTGCAGGCAGGGTGGAGTGGGTGGAGACGAGTGTGAGGACAGAAGGAGAGCAGCAATAGTGAAAGAGAAGGTTTCCAAGATGGTAGTGAGACCTGCTATGATGTATGGTTTGGAGACAACCATTGAGAAAAATACAGAACGCTGAGCTGGAGATGGCAGAGTTAAAGATGTTCATATTTTCACTGGGAGTGAAAGTAGTTGGGAAATTGCATGCAACAGGATTGGAAATGAGTCCATCAGAGGGACAGCTCAGGCTGAGCACTTTGGAGACAAAGTTAGAGAGGCAATGCCGAGATGGTTTGGAGGGAGAGTGGATATACTGGACAAAGGATGCTGAAAAACTGGAAGACCACAGAGGAGGATCATGGATGTAGAGAAGGCGGATATGCAAAGGGTTGGTGTGACAGAAGATGATTATAGGCAGATGATCCACTGTGGTGACCCCTTAAAAGGAGTAGCCGAAAGAAGACGAAGAAGGAAAAAAAGACATGATGTTTTTCTTAATGTAAAACAGATAAAGTGTCATATTATGTTAAAACATACAACAAACAACTTTACACACTGAAGAAAACAGAAGTTATGGGCACCTTGAGATTAATATTCATGATTGTTATTACTTTAGGAAATATCAGTTACTTAAAGTCACTTGTGTAATATCAGCATACAAAAAGAGGTATGAAAGTCATGAATGGTCATGTTTGGCTTAAAAAACAAAACACATTTTCTTAGTGAAAATGACCAGGTTCACTTACTTCTTCCACTAGATAGCAAAATGGTTAACACTTCCACCTTAGAAAAATAGATCAAATTATTGCAACCATAGATTCTCAGCTCCCATAAACAAGATCTGTTTCCATTTTCTAAAGAGGAGAATCCTCATCCTTTGCTCTGCTTCTGTCTCTTGCACTGAGCGGACACATTTGGACTTCAAATGTTTTATCAAATCCACTGTAGTCCACGAGGAACGCCCCTTTTTCCAGGGAAATGCACGAGGCAAATCGGTGGCCCCACAGAATCTCATCCTGTGTGTAAGATGTCCTCGCCTGGCATGTCATACCTGCAGCAAGTAGAGTATTGGTGGGTTAGGAAACTGGCCCTTTATTGGGAAAAAGACCTGACAAATTCAGAACAGCATTTTATCAGGACACGACTGCACTGTATGCAAGATTAAATGGAAGCACATCTTTTTCGCTGCATTTCTGGGCTTCCATCCACAATTAGCCAGCACTGACCCATAAGAAGGGAGTTTTTAATTTAACACAAATTCAAGATAGTTTTAGATAGTGTCCAGTAACCCCTGGGTCTTTAACCCAGCACAGAGTCTCAAACTCTGCCACCATAGCTATTAGTGATCAGGTATCCTTTATACATGACACCTTGTCTTCCTGTCCCACATTCTGACTGACTAGTTTACAAAAGCCAAAGACTCTCACAAGAAATGCGTGGCTCAAAAAGAGGAGTTCTGCTTTATGGATGCATCTCTACTGAAGGTCAAAGATAACTAGCAGACAGAATAGAACAGTGGCTGAAGTAACAGTTAAAAGTTTCAGTAGTTATTGCAGTACAGAAGTGTACAAAAACTATGGGTCAATATCACAAAAGCTGCCTTTAGCTGCCATTTATGTTCCCATATCTTACACATACAGTGGTGTGAAAAAGTGTTTGCCCCCTTCCTCATTTCCTGTTTTTTTGCATGTTTGTCACACTTAAGTGTTTCGGAACATCAAACCAATT
>JASGAU010399296.1:0-14517 GCA_030220045.1 Australoheros facetus
AACAACAATGGTGGGTACACCACAACAAAGAATTTCAATAACTCTCAATAAGTCTCAATAACTCGTCATGTGCCCGTGAGCATCAATTACAGCTTGACAATGACGTCTCATGCTGTTCAAAAGTCCACATTTATTGGTCGATTCAAGGATTGAAAACCTGTTGTGAATTTTGCCGTTAAGCTCCTTGTTAGAGAACAGCAACTTGTGCAAAAAGTTCTGAAACATTTAACAGTTGGACATGTGCATTCAAAAGCTTAGAGAAGGTCACATTAAGTTCACCTGTAAAGGTTTGCATGCATTTTAGGCTGGTCCTGAAATTTCACCCAAAAGCCAAATATCCCTAACTTTTTTTGAGTAGTGTATGTATGTTTATTTTAAAGATAAAACTATTAATTCTAGCTTATTGATGTAAATGAAATGTGATGCAATATGATGCACTGAGTGCATAATAGCACAAAAAATGTCATTTCACATGGATTTGTTCATTAAATACCAGACATGTTGTGTCATCATGGAAGTTTTCACCAGAAAAATCGTGGGAAAACATGATTCATTTTCTTCCACTTAACCATGGCCGGGTCGCGGGGGCAGCAGCGGGGCTTCCCCTGGGTAGCACCTCACCCAGGAGAATTCCTAGTCAGATGCCTATGGAAGCTTGTTTCTGCCATTAAAAAAAAAAATTTCCATGCCTAACTCCATATTTTGAGTTAAGTGTCTTGAAATTTGGAGTGACTAAGTAAAACGTTTGAGAATATAATTCGAAATTTTAAGAAAACTACTCAAATATCTTGTATCGCAAATATTGTGTCTCAATATTTTGCTTTAATAACTCAAAATTTCGAGTCAGTGCTGCCAATAAGAGAATTCTGTTAAACTCTGTGAAAAAGGTCGTTTTCTTGTTACCCAGAAGTGGATATCGCCACCGCTCAAAATCAGTTAGCAGCAGTACCAGTGAGCTAGCAGCATATAGCAAACGTTTATCATCTGCTTTTTTATCTTTGATTGTCTTCTAACATTCCATAAAAGATATAGAATCAGTGGTTTCATGTTGATCTATTGGACAGCTGATGCCTTCAGCCTCCGGTCAACAAGGAAATGACGCACTGTCACAGAGCTTCCTGATTGGCAGAACTAACTTGAAATTTTGAGTTATGAATGCAAAATTTTGAGATACGTAACTCGACATTTCAACTTTAAAAAAAAAACAACTTGGAGTTACAGATGGCGATTTTTGAATTCATTTTTTTTTTTTTTTTTTGTGGTAGAAACAAGCTTCCATACATGCCCGAACCACCTCAACTGGCTCCTTTCAAGGTTTTCTCTGAACCCCCCTCGACCCGAATAACTGCGCTCCTCACCCTGTCTCTAACAGAGAGGCCAGCCACCCATCTGAGGAATTTCCACCACTTGTATCTATAATCCCGTTCTTTCACTGTTGCACACTTTTGTGGAATAAAACTCGCTGTCAGTTGTCTCAAAAGTCTCTAAAAGTCTCTAAGGGCCCGAAGGATATGAAGGGATGCGGTACGAGTGCTGTATGTACACAAAACACAGAGAATTTCAGTCTTCCAGAAAAACTACTAAAAAACTTCTAAATTTAAATCTAGTCGCTCTTTGGAATAAAAGTTGCTGGGAGTCTGAAACCTCTGTAAATCTACTGACAAAGTCACTATATTGGCAACATCAGTCACTATTCAAAGCTCGTGACTGTACACTGTTAAAAGAATTCTCTCAAATCACACAAATATTCCATCTGTTAAACTCCGTCACTTGGGGCAGAATGTATTATTATTATTATTATTATTATTAGTAGTAGTAGTAGTAGTAGTAGTAGTATTAGTATTAGTATTAGTATTATTATATCGCCCTCACAGGAGATTGGAGTGGGAGATTGTACATTACACCCAACACAATAAATAACACATCTAAATAACTTGTTTTTTTTAAAGAAGAACATTTTTGAAAAGTTCAAAATGGTTTTTGGACATCGTATGTGACCATTTCCTCTAAAATAACGAAGGTCCTGAAAACAGAGCAATCACTGAGAAACAGATTGAAGAGGTCAGCGCCTATATTTCAAACTGCACCACACAGAGGAAAATAAGGAACATATTTTAATAAATCATTTGCAAAAGTGGAACAGTGAAATTTTATCACACTGCCCCCCCTCTCTCCTCTCTCTCTCTTTCCTCCACTCTGCTCTGCCCCAGTCTATAGCCTTGCACCTCATCACTTCTGTCCCTCAGGCCTGAAACCCATTTCAAGCCTGGAGCTCTGCTTCAGATTTTACCCTTTATTTGCTCAGATTAGTTTGCCACAGTCTGGACTCTGCTCAGTTCAGCTAAGGTTACCACACTGCTATGCATAGCTAGCTGCCTGTGTGTCCTGTCATCCACTCTGCTCATCTTTGCCCTGCTCTGGTCCAGTATCATGCTTGACTCACTCAGCCCTGCAACATTTATTCATCTCTTTTCTAACCAAATTTCCTCATATTTTTATCTATCAATCACATCTAGCTAGCTTTGTCTCACGTTGTAGCAGCCTTAATATCAAAATTTGTGCACACAATACATGTTTCATTGATTTCTTTGGGGGTCAAAATGACTTCTTCTGCACTTGTATTTATAAACTGATGTATTTATTTTTATCTCACACACACCAAAATTCAATATATGATGACTAAACCCATTTTAGAAAAACTCATGAAATTAAAGATGATGGAGTTACATGATTTTTAAAATGCCAAAGGAGTCAAATGAGCCTGGTTTTAGGGTTAAATCTAAGGGTTAAATCTAAGGGGAAAAAAACTGCTTTCACTCATTTTAGCTCTATCTTAATCCTTTGCCATGGATTTTTAATGCAGCATTTCACTCTTTCAACAACACACAATTATTATTGTTGCAGCCTTGTCACCACCCAGGCTCCCTGTCACCCAAAACAACCTTTGTTTTAATTATTGAGGGTGAACCTCACTAGCATGAAAAAATAAAATATCAGCTTATAAGTTTCTGCTGCTATTGTGACTTAACTGTGCCATTGCTGTAATGTCACACTGTGGTGCTGAACCTTGTATGATGCTGTCAAGATCTGATTTCCTGTTGACAGGTTATTATAGATATCTTGTACACAACAATGCAACTTTTAAATGGCAAATGCATAGCATAAGTGAATTAATTTAGCAAAGAAATAACAACAGAATCCACTGTGGGGCATAAAGTGAAATAAGCATCTAAGAATTTTCCTCAGACCATGGGACTGTGCTCAACTCAATTAACAAGCATTCATAATTCTCCTGTTTGAAGGATTTATAAAATATTGAAGACAACATGCCTGTACTCTGTCACTCTCCCAGGGTTTTTAATCAATACTGGTAGATTGCTGGGGAAGGTCAAGGATGCCTTTCATTAATAATGTCAGAGAGAATCCCTGCTAAGGGGAGGTAATTAAAGACAGCCATCGCTATTGTCCAAATACCTGAGCAACTGTGAGGATGACAATAAGACAGTCACGTGAAAGGATTGATATAAATGAAGTTTCAATGTTTTCAGTGCAGAAATTGAACTAATATGAGTGCAAACACTTTTACCTAAAAGCTACTCTACCATATACCACTGGCCTCAATTTTTTAGCGGTTTTACTGATGTTGAAAACACCTGCTCATTTTGGTGTACAAAGGCTGTAATGCTGATTGGACAATGGTGATTGGCTTAATTTGCTTTGTTGTGTGTATTTCGTCTGGTCAGCAACTCTTACAGTACTAGTGTTTCCAGAAAAGGTGGCTCAACAGGTGTTTTGTGCATGGCCAATGATTGGAAAAAGGAAACTTCACGATTATTTTTTATGATCAGAATATGATTCATTATGCTAAGCCACCTTTTTACCTCCTCCAGTCTTTGTACTAAATAACATTGAACCCTTGTAGGATATCTGTATTGATTACACAACTATTCATTTTAGATTGCTGCGTGCAAAATAAGAAAAGAAAAATACACTTTCTGACATTTGGGGTGACTGCCACAGTGTGTACCAGCAACCTAACACGACACTTTACAGACCAGCTCATGGACTACTGTTGACTGTACACCTTTTTTTGGACATGAGTCCAGTTGTCCTTCCAAGATTCCCTTTTTATTTTGACTTGTCTTTTGTCCTGTCTCTCTCCCCCCTCAGCAGATGACTGCCCCTCCCTGAGCCTGGTTCTGCTGGAGGTTTCTTCCTGTTAAAAGGGAGTTTTTCCTTCCCACTGTCGCCAAGTGCTGCTCATAGGGGGTCGTTTTGACTGTTGGGTTTTCTCTGTATTATTGTAGGGTCTTGAGGCAACTGTTGTGATTTGGCGCTACACAAAAAAATTGAATTGAAAAATTTGAAATGAATCTTGTCTACTGTGTTACAACAAAGTAAAATTTCATGTCAATACTGGTTAGTTTGTAGAACAATTGCTGATTGCACGTTGTTGTTGATTTGTTTTTGATTTGTTGTTTTGTTTTTGTCATTGTGTTCTTAAAATATTGTGCTTTCTGAAATGTATTTTTTATGTCATTTTTGGGTTCTTTTGTTTTGCTAATCAGTGCTACTGTAGAGAAGAGTGAAATGAAAATTTCTTTCATTAAGTACTAGAACAGAATCAGGCTCCTCTTACTGTTATGCTGATATCTTATTGATGTCTAACAGGCAATAGGATTTGTTTTTGTGTTAGTTTGTTTTCTCGGACCACGGGTGACATAAAAAAGAAGTTTCTGACAGTCAACTGTCCAGGAATTTGTACTATGTGAGTCACCACTGACCACACTGGTTTTCAAACTGAATTGTGTGTGTGGTCCCTTCTGTCTCTTCATTCATCCTCTAGGCATAGTCTTCATCTGTGATTTGTTTATGTAGGTAGTCCCAAATAGAGAGCACTATATGGCACACAGCGAGGACACATAAACAAACAGTCTGGATTATAATAGACTAATACAGCACTGGAGTGCATTTTTGGAAACATGTTGCCTTTGTAATGTGTAACTAAATACACATTTCTGTTGGTGAACTTAGTTGCCTAGTACAATGAATGGCCATTGCAGAGGTGAGACTGACTCATAGTGAATATGAACATGTCAGATTTTCATGTGAATTTTTTTTATCTGATCAGTATAAAATAGAAAATGGAGCTGATGCAAAGCAGATTCTCCCGCTTTGCCCAGAGTTAGTTTTGCTGCTCATATACGTATGTCAGCCTGGGCATCATGTCCATGCTTTATGTGGTTTATATCCTGCTCTTTATCTGGATTTGGTTGTTACAGCAAAAGAAAATTGGCTCAGATGTATCCCTCCCCAGTCGTGTCTTCTGGCTCTTCCTGGTGGATCCAAAGGTGTTCCTAGGCCAGATGGGATACAAAATCTGTCCAACATGTTATGGGTCCACTCATGGTCTTCACACAGTTGGAGATGTCTGGATATCCTGCAAAGGGTGCTCAGGAATCATCAAATGACCTAGCAACTCTTTTCAATATGAACTAGCAGCAGTTCTATTCTATTCTAAGGTTGTCTGGGATGTCCAGGTTTTATGCACTTTGTTTTTGTCCGAGCCTGTGAATACAACTCTGAATAGCGGGTAAAGTGATTTGGTAAGCTAGCCAACTGGTATTTTCAGTCAGATACTAGCATGAACCTGGCAATGGGTAGGTCATAAAATTAGGTGCCACCTAATTGACACCAAAAATGGCGAGTTAAGTTACCAGATCATCTTCAGAAGACAGACGCGTAAGGGCTGGATTTTGATCCTGATAACACAAACAAAAAATGGTAACATGAGCTAATATTAGTTTAGCTGTTAACATGGACAAATTGCTTGATATCCAATTTAGGAGCTGTTTGGCTCTGTCCAGATTGCCAGATTTGGCAAGCTATATAGATACATCGTCACTGGCAAAATACTTTTTGAAGCCACATCAGTGTTTTGCTGTCTGCATATGGAGATTGTGATGGAGTTCATGTTATGCTGGGGGTTTGATTCCATTTCTAAGCTACCATTAGCTAGTGCTGTTGCCCACTGTTGATGCTGGAAGCAGAAGAGAGGTACTGAGACAAGGCATTATATTAATTATTAGCTTAATTATTAGCCTCATTAGAACAACAACTTTGAACTTGATAATTTATTTGTTTTCAGTTTGTGTCTAGTGCCTACTCTTTCTTTCCTTAATTCTTATGCTCAACAGTAAGACAATATGAAGTCAGGTAAAAATCAAGGTCAATAAAAAGGCAAATGTTAAATGAATGTGTGCCAGTTTCAGACTCATGGTCGTCCACATAAGAGTTTCCAGAACATTTGTATGCTACGAGCACACTGACCACCTTTGTTTTTGCTTTTAGATGATGTACTTAATGCATAGTCACAAGGGACATATCCATCTTTGTGATGAGATAATGCAATAACACAAACCCTGGCATATTCAGTGATTAGTACCCTACACACTCCTCTGTTATTGAAAGAGGTTGATTGTGTTTCAAACAGAGACAGATGACGCATCAGTCTGCATACCATGTTTACATTTTCACACATTCCAAACAAAAGTTTCACACTGCAAAAGCAGTCATTTGAAATCAAAAACAAACAAATAGAAACAGCTCTTCCACAATAGCTCCACCCTGCACTACATGTTACTGCTGAGGGATGTTAGTTTAGGGGTGCCAGTGGTCCAGATGTTCCACAGAATCATGTATATTCTACTTCAGTAGCGATGCTATATGTATGATCACCCTGAGCTCCGTCTCTTGCCTCATATGTCTGTCTTTTTGCTGGCTGTTTTCTTATCTGTGGCAGAAGCATTGTAGCAGAACATATGCCTCCTCACATTACATGGTAATACAGTCATACAGCCCTACAAAACAGACAAATGTGTGTGTGTGTGTGTGTGTGTGTGTGTGTGTGTGTGTGTGTGTGTGTGTGTACAGAATATGACAAAACATTTTCTCTGCTTCCCAATTCATTTATAAATCTCTTTCCTCTCCCAATCTGCCTCCTTCTGTCACTGTCTTTCTTAGGCTCTCGCCATGGGGATGATGACAGAGTATTATCACTATATCTTCACCACACTGGTAAGTAGAGAAAGAGACTGTGCTGCACAGTCATTTTGTCATCAGATCTAACTCAGAGTTCCATATACCCATGAAGATTTGTTGCATGCCCAAAAAATGAGACAGTGCTGCTCCTCAATCTTCATTTTCTCAGGTTTTCATTTATTTTCTTTCATTGGATCATTCTTTTCCCCCTTTGATGGGTTTTCCAAAGCCAAAGAAAATAATATCACAGTACTTTGTGACATCAAGATAACTAGTATTATTTTCTTTTGCTTCATCCTTGCTTGCTGAGCTCATGCTTTTTCTTTCAGGTTTTCTTTTCATTGTTCATCTTCCAAATACTTTGTTATTGCATCATGTTTTTCCTCCACTTCTTTCTTGTTCTTTTCTTCTTTCTCATCTTTGTCTTTTTCTTAATTAATATTTTATTCTTAGTCTTGATTGTCAAAAAAGAGCTGGTATTTTCACTTTGAGCCATCCTTGCTGTGTGCTATGGCCAAAAATGTGGCCCAGAAATCACCTGTATCTGAATAACTCCACATTTGCTTTGAATCTCTTTCTCTTATTTATGTAACATCCAAATCACACAGTGCACTCTGGGATTATGACTTGCCCAAGTAAAAAAATTATACCTCCACTATAACTAGTGGACAACAGTTAGAAAAACTAAGGTTTCTGAAGGTGGAGGGAGATTATTATGCCTATCCTGTCATTATACAGTTAAAACGGTGGATGGTGACATTAAACCTGTCCAAGGTTTCAGAGCATGTATAAGTAATTCTTCTGACCCCAAAGCTCTGGATTCAGACTGTTCTAAACACTATATCTGTATCTACTGTATACTGAAATGGGATATCTGTAATATGTTCATGCAGCTCTAGTTGTGAGCACAGCAAACCCACCCACCCGCTGTTGAAGCCTTCGGTTTATGAGGGGCAGCCAATCAGAAGAAAGCTGCCTAAAAGGGAGGTTGGCCTTAAAAAGAAATAGGAGCAAAAATGTCGTGTTTCACACACTGGAAGAAATGAGTGGCTACACAACAGCCTGAGTAGATGAAAATAATTAAGTATTATGTATGAAGTGTTATTTTGAACTGTAAAGCATGCAAAAGTATTCTAGTGGAATCCACGTGGAAAAATATGGAGCTAGAAATGAGCATAATGAGCCCCGTTTAAGATGTAAATATGTTGAAAATCATTAACAGTTTTAATCTGTGAGACAGTCAAAATTAACCCACATCCACTGGCCAAGGCTTTGCACAGCATTTGTTTGGCCATATCAAAAGTGCAGCAATGATGAAAGAAAATACTGTTTTAATCCAGTTATTCCTGCTTTTTTCAGTAAATGTTTCAACAGAAAACTGATTAATTATAAACACAGTCCAGGATATTTGTTTACATGCTGTGGCTGCTTATTCAAACCAGTTTGTTTCCCATGTGGGAGTTTTGTTTTCACTCAGTCTTCGGTTGGGCTAAAGCACCAAAATAACTTGGTTTAGGAAAAGATTATCTATTTGAATCCTGCAAGTTGAAGACTAACAAAGTACATGTTCAAATGTGTTGACGTGGGTCCAGGACAAAACTGTAACACCTTACTAATTAGGATGCTGAATGCTGTAAGCCTCTGCTTGTAATTGATGCCCATAAACAAATCAAAAAGAGGACTTTTTTTTATTTTCCTTTGTGCTTTAAAAGCAGATGCTCTCATTCACAACTAATAAGGTACTTAAAAAGAGACACGTGCAAATTTGTGCTTTCCACTTTCATTGCTGAAAAATAATGACTAACAGCAACAGATGACATTTGTAGATGTAATTCATCAATTAAATTCAGTTTTATTTATATAGCACCAAATCACAACAACAGTTTCCTCAAGGTGCTTTATATTGTAAGGTAAAGACCCTGCAGTAGTACAGTACAATTATGTAATTCATCATTATATTCATTTCTATATAAGTAACACTATAAACAGCCTGTTTTTGGCAGCCTGCTGGTGATAAATTAGGAGTGTTATCCACTGCAACAGTTAAAAGGAACAATTAGAGTGCATCTTTTTTTGCATCCTAAAGCTGGCTTTGGTCATCTCCGAATAGAGTGCCTCTCAGTGTCTACACAACAAAATGCAAGACCCACAGATGCCTGTGTATACATGTGAAGGTCACAGATTTACTTAGATCAAGCTCCATCCCACTCTCATTATTAATGCTCCATTCCACTCTCATCCTGAAAAGGCTGCTTGTGCTGTCTGGGATCAAAACATGTCACTCTTCCTCTGTTTCTGTATTTTAATTTTTTGCTGTGAATTTCCTTTTAAATACTACATTCTTTAGCTTTCAGGCTGTTTGTGCTTTTCATCACAGTTGCTGAAATGGATCATTTTCAGTTTAAAATGAAGCATCCAAATGTGCATGCTTCTTTTCTGCATCCATATTGAACATCACAGTTTATGCAAGACAATTAAATTTCCCTTGGGTGTTTTCAGTGAGATGAAATGAAAAACGTAGTGCAATGCACACATAAATTAGCAAGGGTTAGACAGTTGGGTGTCTTATCTTTTCCCACTGTTGTCTTTGGCAGTCAAAGAGTCCAGTACTGACATCATAATTCTCCCAGCAGAGTGAACAACCAAACCATACCGAGGCCACATATGGTGGCTATTCTCCTGCCAGATTTCTCTTTGCTCTTCATTTACTTTGTGTATAGAAGGAGTGATCAGTGTAAATAATAATAATAATAATAATGCATTAGTCTTATATATAGCGCTTTTCTAGACACTCAAAGACGCTTTACAATTTCATGCACTATTCATTCACACCACAATCATACCTGGTGATGGTAAACTACTAATGTAGCCACAGCTGCCCTGGGGCAGTCTGACGGAGGCGTGGCTGTATCGGCCCTTAAGATGGGACATCGAAATTTGATGTAATTAACGCAATCTAAATTGCTAAAATAATATTCATCACAGTTATTTAATTGATGATCTTCAGTTATTTTAACTGTCAGGAGGTAAAGTGGCTCATTCACCAGTTAGAAGGTTGGGTGCATGTTGAAGTGGTCTAGGCGAAGATACTGAACCCCAGATTGCATCCAATGCATCTACTGACCCATCCATAGAAACATCTTCATCAATAAAGACAGGGTAACAGGTTTTTTTTTAAATACATGTTTTAGTATAATATCAGTGTAACAATTTGAGTCAAAGGTAAAAAATAAAAATACATATTTAAAACAGACCATTTAACAATGGTAGCCACACGTTACATGAAAAACATCTAAGTGCAGCAATGTGGCACTTACAGTACCATCTAATGTTGATAGGGCAGACATGAGACAGCTCTCTGCTCTGCTGTGTGTGATCCATGTTGTCATACCAAACAGCACAGTAACTACTTTTCAGCCTGTAAATAGGCAGACTGATTGATTGTAAGTTAGAACTCACCTGTGATGCTAATTACGGGACATGCCTTAGTTTAACATGTCCCTATGGTCAACTTATTTTCTAGTTTTGTCCAGGTCAGTTTCATTAGTTTGCTTTTTAAAATAATTCTGTTGAACCACAATTCGATTTTCATCAGTTAATTTTCAGTAAATATTTATTCAGTCAGTTTTTAGTTATTTCAGTGACCACTGGGGTTTTTCTTTCTTTAACAGAAGGGTACCAACAATTTTGTCCATGTTTGTATAAAATTAAAAAACAATACTGTCGGTTGATTTATTGGAACAAGTTCCTGATCAGATGATTGAATCCACCTGGCTCTGAACAATGCAGTTAGGTCCATAATTTGTTGGACAAATACATAATTTTGTAGTTTTTGCCTCTGTTAACCACTACAGGGCATTTAAATCAAACATTTAAAGAATTTAATTTGGCTGTTGTAAAGTGCTCTATAAATAAAGTTGGCTTGGCTTGGGTGAATAAAATTGAGATGAATTGATTCACCCAAATGCTACTTCTATCATCAGTCTCACCATAGATATATACGTAGACGCCTCCTTAACTGGGTTGGCCCACTGGTATGGTGTAACTGTGTGTCCCCCATATTGGAGGAGGCAAAGCTGCGCTGTGGACTAATACAAGTGAATGGACTGATCTTCATAAAGCGCCTTTCTACAAAGTTATTTAAGTTAATGCGTTCATTCACACATACAAATATGCACTAATATACACTGGGAAACTGTTAGGCACAAAAAAAAAAAATTTCTTGTCAAAATGTTAGAATGGCCAAATACGATCAAAAACGATTCGTCAGTCTTACCTGTGAAAGGTAAGACCATGTGATCCCGTTTTGACTGTAAAATGGTTTGAAAAACTCCACACAGCACCAGAGTGCAGCATCTCTCTTGTTATGTTGGACGCTTTGGCCTCCTCCAATATGGCGGCGACGTTGACATACGAGTCAGCGCTCAATGCGGCGTCTACGTATATATGTCTATGAGTCGCACCATCAAACACTGGTGGTCTGGTTCCACTGGCAGCCATGCATGCCCATGCCATACCACTGCCTTGTTGTCTCCACCATATTTGACAGATAGTATGGTATGACAGGGTTCTAGCCAGAAAGAAAATCACAAGCTTAGGAAATTCAAAGGACTAATTGTGGTGATAGTGAACAGTTCTGATAGCCAACAGGTAAAATTCTCAGCCTGGAACAACAATATCTCAGCCCAGCGCAGCGCCAGGCGATCAACCGCTGGCTAGAACACTGCACAAGTATGTCTCTCCTTCTCCACACTTTTCTCTTCTTATCCTTCGCATACTCTTAGATGTTTTGTAGGAAAGTCTAATCTGGTCGTCTTTTCCTTGATTGTAACCAGCGATTTGCGCCTTGTTGTGAACCCTCTGTATTTCCATTTCATGAAGGCATCTCTTGAATGTAGACCTTGACAATAATATGAGAGTGTTCTTGACTTGGTTAGATGTTGTAAAGTTGTTTTTTTTTTGTGTGTTTTGTTTTAACCATGAATGGAATTCCTCATCATGCACCTCATCAGTTGGCTTCCCTGGTCTTCCAGGCCTTTCAGTGTTGCTCAGTTGGCATTCCTTCTTTTTTGCAGATTGTTGATTTGGCCACTCCTAACGTTTCAGCCCTCTCTCTGATAGATGGATTTTGTTTTTTGAGCCTAATAAGGACCTCCCTCATTTGGACTGACATGTCATTGGGCGTAATATTTAGTATTACAATCAACTTCAAATTTTATATTTTCTTTTTCATGAAATAATAAAGGAACAGTCAATTACTTTTGAGAAAATGGGGGACTGTATATAAAAATGGCTGTAATTCCTAAACAAGTAATGCTAGATTTAAAAAAAAAAAAAACCTGAATTAAAGCTGAATGTCTTCACTTCAATCAGATATTGATTGTTTGAATTAAAACATTTTTTTTTTTAGAGTTTTTCCTTTCTACAACAGTGTACAGAGACAAAACTACAAACAATATATCTTTGCCCATCTCAAAGAAATTGGCCATTTGTATAAAGATGTTGGTCAATGCCAATGCAATTTGCTTATTTGCCTTCTGGTCTCAGTAATGCTGAACATTTGGAGTATTTGGATTCCAATGTTGTTTAAGCAATGCTTAAAAAAAATCATCTAAAAATCTGGTAATTCTGGGGGAGCAATAATCAGAACTATTTCCTAATTAATAAAAGGCTCTTAACTTGTTTAGCACTGCAGTGTATCATTTATTGCATAGAGTTTTTAAAGAAAGATGCACATAGTTCAGGGCAGTTCAGAGAGGCTTTAGGTGATACTGAAAAGTTACCACATGGCTGGTCAAGGAAAACTGAATTGCTGAGGTAGGCTGCTAACAAGGCACTTGGTGTGTCCTCTGGACAGAGGAAAGAAGAAAAGGAGTCTTTGTGGCAAAATGAGGAAGTAGGAAAGTATATGAAGGAAGAGACTGACGAAGATAAAGTGCAATAGACGGGAGAAAGTAGACAGGACTACTCTGAGACTGGGCATATGGAAAGAGAGCGGTAGCAGAGGCAAAGGAAAAGCCTTATAGGGCTTTGAATGTGAGGCTGGACACTATGGAAGGAGAAAATGGCATGTATTGATTGCTAAACAGAGTGATAGAGTTGAGAAGGAAGTGCAGCAGATTAGGGCGAGAAGCAAGAAATGGGAATGTACTACTAACCAGTGAAAAGAGTGTGTTAAGAAGACAGAGGAAGTACTCCAAGGAGGTGATGATTTAAAAAAAATAGTGAAAGAGGAATATGAATGGAGTAAAGACAGTGAATCAAGAAGTGCAAAGTAGTAAGAAGGAAGGGAGGGCAGCTATGAAGAGAATGAGATAGGAAATGTGGTTGGTCTAAATGACATAGTACTTGTATACTGTATGGAGATGTCTAGGGGAGAGAGCAGTAAAGTTTTTAACTGGACTGTTTAACCCAGTCTGCTGAGTAAGAGGGTGCCTGACGAATGGAGAGGAGTACTGATAACAGTTCTCAAGAACAAAACTGATATGCAGAGCTGTAATAACTACATATGTATAAAGTTTATTAGCCAAACCATGAAGATATGGGAAGAGTTGATCAGCAAGCAGCTAATTAAGAATACTGCAGTGTTGAATGTAAAATATCAGTGCCTTTGTGAACCTTGGGTGCAGAGAGAGGAACTATGGGGTTGGATGTGCAAGCCAGAGACGTATGTGAGGTGGTGCAGGATCACTATGAGGACAGCAGTACCGTGGTGAAGCATGTGCTAGACGTAACGTGTGGGTTCAAGGTTGAGGTGGGATTATGTCAAGGATCACCTCTGACCCCTTGCTTGTTTGGAATAGGTTGACAGATCAGATCAGGCAGGAGTCTTTATGGACTGTGATGTTCCAAGACAACACTCAGAGTATGGAGGAGGTGGAAGAGAGCCTGGAGAGGTAGAAGCATGCACTGGAGAAAAGAGTAATGAAGCAGGACAAAATACATATGAGAGGGAGAGAGGCAAGCAAATAGGTAAACATGCAAGGTGCAGAGGTATTGAAGGTAGATGGATTTAATACCTGGGGTCAGCTGGTAGAGCTGCCAAGCAAGATAAAAAAGAAAGATAAAAGAGAAGGTACTTGGATTTAGTGAGAGAGGATATGCAGATGGTTGGTGTAACAGAAGAGGAGGTGAGCGACAGGATGACATAAAGATAGATGATCTGCTGCGTCATCCCTTAAAGGAAGCAGCCAAAAGAGCAATATTATTTATTGTATCTATGTTATTGCCATCAATATAAGTGATTTCAAGCTTGTTTTCTGTTCCATCAGCTTGTTTAAAAGATGGATGCATTCTGTGATACACATGTAATTTGTTTATTAGTGTTTGTCAAGTGTAGTAAATACAATAATAAGACAATTATTGAAATGAATATTAGCAATAATCCGACAAAATGTAGATATTAAAGGAATTCAAACAGAGAACACAGACCATAAGATAAGCCTTTATGCTGATGATGTTTTACTTTTCCTTGGG